>VRLP01002694.1:0-81094 GCA_009660295.1 Lophius piscatorius | reverse complement strand
TAGTTATTATTTTATTTTTTATTGATGCTTTTATCTGCTTTTACTTTGTAGCACTTTGAGATTTGATCCAAATGTAAAGTGCATTATAAATTAAATGTATTATTATTTATTATTATTATTATCTCCAAATATTTCTAGACCATTATTTCTCAACCCCTCAGTCTGATTTAGTCCAAACTTGGTGCATATGAATCGACTCAAGGAGATCTATATTGTGTGTGTCCTGTTTGAATCTAGTTGTGCACATTTTAGTCATTAGTGGTAGCTTTTATTCACTAAAAACATGTTTTTCATTCATAACTTGCTAACTGTTGATATGGTTTATCCCAAATTTTGAGAATATGACACGATATGAGAATGTCCATCTTTAAATATTATATTCTGCTATAATAGTTCATATTTTAGTCACTAGGGGAAGCTTTATTTTATGAAAAACACTGTTTTCCAGACACAAAACAAAAAATTCAGGGATCGTTTTCAAATTTTCACAATGGTAATTTCAAAGTTCTTTAAAATTGATTAGGTTAAGTGAAATAAGACAAGACAAAAAAAAAACTTGAATAATAAGAGTTTAAAGAAGAAATTAAAGGCAAATTTAACATTAAAATAAGAAAAACAGAAAATAAAGGTGAATAATAACCAAGTAACCAAAGTGGAGAGAAATACATCAGTTTTAATGCAGTCAAATCCAGCTATAATTACCTTTTTATAGAAAGCGATGGATCATGTGGCTGCTTTTGCATGTCAGATGTGACATTTGTGATAAGAATTAATCTGATGTCCGATGGTACACCAAATTTGAAAGGCTCACCGTCATGGCTTACAGGGATACCAGAACTGAGACATTAAAGCAGATCTATATCATCTTTAACATATTTAGTTCGCTTTTCCTGCTTGTAAATGTACTATTTACAAAATTTAAACCTCACCACTGTCCTACTAATGTCCAGCACTAGATAACATACAGAGTTATTGACTAGCTGGTGAACAAAGTGGATCATTTAGCAACTAGAGAGACAGATGTATCCATAATGAAAATAATAATAATAATAATAATAATAATAATACGTACATACACACAGTATACAGTATGAGACACAATATCAAAACCTAGTTTTTCCATATTTTGTGTTAGTATCCTACAAATCCTGTCTGAAAAATAACCTTTTCTTGTTAATTTATATTCTTATTTCTGACACAGAGAAATCCTGCAGGAAATCCAGCGGCTGCGCCTTCAGCATGAGGAGGCCTCCCAGCCACCACCTGACAAGGGTCTGCATAACCCCACTCTTTTGGCTGAGTTACGTCTTCTCAGGTAGCTACTTTAGTCCCGGCAAATTGCATGTGTGTATAAAAGAGGATTTTGCTTTGGCTGTGTACATACTGTTAATCATAATCTTTTTACTCTAAACAAACTACACAGCATATGTCAACCTACAGATGCGCGCACATTTTGCACATATTGCTATTCGAGTGACATTATGATATCATGACATTACATAACTTGTTTCCTCTGTTAGGCAACGCAAAGATGAGCTTGAACAAAGAATGTCGACTCTGCAAGAGAGTCGCAGAGAACTCATGGTGCAACTGGAGCAACTAATGATGCTTCTCAAGGTACTATAGATAAATATTCCATATCTTTGACGTCATAGAGCAAAAGTATAGAATTCAATTCTTACTGAATAAATAGAATCTTTCCTATCAGGAACTTTGAGGTTGTGGTTTTGTTCCACATTTGCTTCATAGCCAGGAGCGATTTCTTTGCATGTTTATGGACAGGTGTTCTATAGGTTTTTTTTTAGGCAGGTCTTGAGCAATATGGTCAGAAGATTAATAACCCTCGTTCTACTATTTCTCCCATCTATGGATGATCACTCCAGCTTCTGTAAAGCAAACATTGCCCATTGCGGAGGAAGGAACATGTGAGCAATATTCACATCAGATGTTTCACATCTTTAGAGGTCAAGCACTGGTGAAACCTCATCTATCCTTTGACTGTAAATTCAAAGGATAGATGTCAGACTGAACATGTAACCACTGTGGGTTCTTTTTCCCTTGGGTTGGTTTATTCTGTTTGCTGTTGGTACCTTGAACTCAGCAGCAGAGGTTTGTTACTACCTCATGAGCCATTGACAGAAAGAAACAATTAGCCCACTTTAGACAAAAGAATGCGATGACATATTTATTGAATAGTTAGAATAGTGCCTGAACATGTCAGTGCTGACCCATATTTCAAAGATATACAACCTTTTTCTATGTCCTTATACATGACGTTTGTCTAAAGAACATGGCCAAACAATAAGAAGATCCATTAAAAATACAATGGATACGGGATATCAAGACTCCCTGGATGGCAACTTTTCTTTCTCTGCAATAAAGTTTTTATAACTCCTTTATTGTCATAACAATATATTTTATTTTAACCGTTCCAGTGTCCAGGCTGCTTTATAGCCTCCCAGCCACATCATTCGCAGATAAGATTTTCAGCAGATGGTCAATTTTAAATCCGCATCAAAAAAAACATTGACGTCTCAGTAGATTTGTTCGTAACAGGAGGCTCCAGTGCTGTTTTTGGTTTGTTTCTAATACTATTTTTGTGACCACATTTTGATTATCAGAATAACCTCTCTGTCTTGTAAATTGTTGTAAATTCCATCACATATGGCCTTGGTTAGTCATATTAAAATATTCTCATGTTACCCAACATGTTGAAACAGATAAATCTAGAATAAGAATTAGATTTTGTGATTAGGCTCCTTATCTACCAACCAAAAGAAGGATAATCTGTGGTTTGAGAATATCTTCTGCAGTCCACAAGACAGCAGTTCCTCAGAGGCTCAATCAATGGTTTACTTTACTGGGGAGAATATCGATCTAATTAGCCTAAAAGAATCAATGCTAATTCTTTCAACTTCAATGAGAACGCCACATACTTGTTACATTCCTGAAAGAAATACTGACTTAATTTTTCATTTTGATTTTTTAGAAACACTCAATGCACTCTGATCATTGTTTCATGAGTAATAAAATGTTTTTCAGCTGGAACACAAAGAAGCTGTAACTGTGAAAATTGTTTCGTGAAAGGAGGCTGAAACAAGATATGAGTTCAAAAATGTTTGTCTTCAATACTTTACTGTTGTCTGGTGAAAAAAATGATTTCGGTAATGTTTATCTGAAATGTGTGGTTTCACCCGACAGCACTCACAGTTTTGTCTGTGGTAATCATTGGAAGAGCTTTTAGAGGGAAAAATCTGTTCTAACAGCATGTTGAATAAATGCAATGTCGTGGCCTCACACACCGTAAATTTCTAGCATGTGATTTTATCCTAAAGCTATAAAAGCTAATTTTATAAGTTTAGCTTGGTTTTGTTTTCCATATTTTTGTTTGGATTGAGATTATTTGCTGTGATTTGAGTGGTGAACAACGCAATCTGCAATGCTCATGGTTGATTAAATCTGACAAAACCCTTCTTTTTCCAAATCATGTTGTACTTGCCCTGCAGCAGGATTTCTGCACATCCTAAATGAGAGTCTAGATTCTGAATTTGGGCTTTTTATTATTTGTATGTTTTTTTTGAGTATGGATGTATAATTGGTCTCACATTGCACTTATAATGGTCTTTAAAACTCTTAAAATGAATGAGACCGGCAGGACCGCTGTGCTTTTATACCATTAAAGCTTTATCATGTTTGTCTATCTTAAAAAAGCCATCAGAGTCACTAGTAAACACTAAAATATATTTTTGTTGCAGACTCAGGGCCCCAGCTCTCCACGCTCTTCTCCAAGCCACATAATCAGCCGGCAAATTCCCACTCCAATCCACTCAGACTCAGCTAGTACAACCCCGACTCACACACCTCAGGACTCACTCATGGGTGTGGGAGGCGATGTTCAAGAGGCCTTTGCTCAGGGTAACAATATGTTTCATTTGTTTTTGGATATGACGTTCAATTAATGGCTGGAAAATGTATGTTATGACATTTGAATACCACTTATTGTATATGTTTCAAAGGTCCAAGGAGAAACTTGAGAAATGACCTACTCATTGCTGCTGACTCCATCACCAACACAATGTCATCACTAGTCAAGGAACTCAATTCAGGTAAAAATTCATTGAACAAAGCTTATATATTATCTTCTGAATTTCTGATCAACGGATGTTTCATTGTTATGCAGAGGGTGGAAGTGAGACTGAGAGCACTGTGGATTCAGACTTTGGACGTAGTGACTTACTCGCCATCTCTTCAGATTCCTTCTTCAAATATAAATCTAGGTACTTATCAAATATACTGAAGGTTTGACCAGAATCCTTCAAAGGGCTCATCAACTAATCCATTAAGAAGGGTCACTCTTATGCATTCAAACTCTTTCTTATTTGTGTGTTCTTCTACTACATTTCCTGGCTCATCCATTGTTTAACCTGAGAAGCTGCTAAGAACTACAGATGTGTCTGCCAAATTGTGGAAATCAGATCATCTCCCATAGCTCTATAAACGATGACTGGTGCAGTGGTCGTAAACCATATTACAAGATTGTGGAATTCAGCTCTTGGGCCAAGATTTTGATTCTTATTTAATTAGAATAATAGTTTTTTCCTATCACTCTTTGTTCACAATACCTTCAGTTGTCAGTTTGATCTCAGGTTCTCTGTCCTAGGGCTACCAGTGCTGCAGAGGAGAGTTTTGAGAATGATCTGGAGCAGCAGCTTGAGGATGAGCTCAAGTTGGAGGAGCTAATGAAGCACAGACAGGAACCAGACAAAACCTGCGTGGTGAGACTGTGATAGAGGTTTGGAGTAATTAAATGAATCTTTGTTAGTTACTTAATACATTTGTTCTGATGATGTTCATGTTGTGATACAGGTGACGCTGCAGCAGTGACCGTGTTAACTCAGGTGACTGGTGAGTACGGACAGTGAAAAGTACTGAAACTGTTAGTCCATAACATCAATACCAGTTAACGATTCTAATGTTGTGGTTGATTTGCCTATATTACATCTTTCGACACTCATGACACCATAACATTTTTTGTGGATGTGTGTCGTAAATCTAAATTCAGCAGAAGACGTCTGTATTGTTTAGAAATTTTTGATGAAGCTGAAAATGAGCTCATTAGTCAGTCTTTATTTTATAGCACCTTTCAAAAAATGTCGCTGCCATGCTAGGTGCTTTGAGTTTATTAGTTAGTAATGAAAGTTACATGGAATATATGCAATATCTGTTTGTGATACAACTTAATGTCATTCTGCCTACTAGCGGTACATGCATGATGGTCTCAGTGAGTGTGTATGCAATCAGTGAATATCCCGTATACAGTAGGTGTTTCAACCCCTTTATTGCACCAGATAAATACTGTCTCTTTGAATATGGGCTGTTAATGTAGTCTGACAACAGCCTGCAGCTGTAGTATCACTGTGAAGTTATTTGAGGGCAGTTTAAATGCAGGAGTATAGCACTTAAGGCCAAGGTGGTAAATCCAGGGGCCGGCAATGGTACTGACTCGTGTCAGTGAGCTGATGCTGTGAGCAGAACTGATGGAATGGAATCATCTTTGACACTGCTCTCGCCGACTGATGTCTTTTCCTCATTCTGCTTAGTAATTTTACCATGTTGTTGTGTTGTTTAACCAGCTGGTTCTTAGTCAATGGTGGGCACGCTCTCTCCTTAGGTGTACTGTTGTAGTTCACGGTGCGACGAACAACTATGCCTTGTTCCTTTAGCCCATTTCTCATATTGTCCTCTAACATCTTGTTAATCGTAGTGACGTACTTATTCATCTAGGGGATTTATCTCTTGCTGATATGTAGGATTAGGGGCGGGTCTAGCCTGGGGACCCTTACTGGAGGGTTGTTCCAACCGGGACTCGAACCAACAACCATTATGTTACAAAGGCAGCATCTCACACAACTAGGCCAGCCATCTGCTATAAATATCTAATTTTCTCTAAAAAAGAACAAGATGCCAGAGGTATCAAATGCAGTACTCAGGTCACGTAGTAGAACTGAACATCGGTTATTAGCAAGGCTGATTCAAATATTGTTTGCAGAAAAATTTTAAATCAGTCTAAAATTACTGGGTGTTTAAATATCCAAGCTAACACGCTTGTCTTACTTTGCTTTAAATGTTGAGCTCTTCCAATACTTCTCATTATATTACATTGAGCTATGTTATATATTTGTTGTCATTACAGATGAGCAATATGAAAAACAACAAAAGTAGAAGACACTGGACGAGACGACACTGGGCTGAAGTTACTGAGCACTGAAGGGATCAAGAATTTATAAAGAAGTGATGGCTGAATCCAACCACAGAATACATCTATTTAAAGATATATTTTTGAACCAACCACATATTAAAGGTAATACTGTGAGCTGATGTAAATAGATTAATTAGTGAGCTGTCTATTATACCACAGGTGCCATAAAATACATAACTTTGGAGGATTGTTAAAGTTTTATCCTTTTATACATAAGTTATCATATTTACAACTACACTGTTGGTACAGGGCAAACATTTTTCTTTCGGGTTCTAGCTTTTCTGAAAATAATGAAACGGGTGGAAGTGTGTTGTCATTTGATTTATGAGATTATGTCGAAGATGTAGAAATTTGCAATATTGTATAAATTATATCAGACAGATTTTACCATTATTCCATAGTTTTTCCTTTTTAACTGTTTTGTCAAGTGGCCTTTGAACTGTTTTTGACTTGTTTATGGAGTCGCCCAATCCAATATGTGTGGTTTATTTGGTATATCCATAATACAAAATGGACACTGCCTTAACTGATTGGATTACCTCTTAAAGGATGTCATTGAAACTGTCAATGCAGCATGTAGTGAACAAAAAAAAGTCACATTTGTTAAACGGCAGTCCTAGTGGTTCCAGAGGAAGACATGATGCTTAAGTCATTAAATCTGATGCTGGGAAGTGTTTTTTGAGTATGTAAAGGTATGTAGTAATCTGGTCTAAAAGTATCCAGACTACATATAAATTATCAAAGATATAGATGGATTGGTTGGGCTTGGGGGTATTTTTTCTCATAGTGAAAAATAACGAATCATTTCTATATTTAAAATACACTTAAATTCAATTAAATTCAGAGGCTTGCACCGCTAAGGGCATTGAACAAATTGTGTTCACTATTATTGGTTTATGAATTAAAATTCGACAATAGGTAATTTGCCACTACTACTAATTTGTTAGCCCTCACCCACAAATCTCTGTGACTTGCACCCCATCACTTTTCATGTAATTCTGAGGTTGTGACACTATACTCCAATCTAAAACCATAAACATGTAAAATATAAGTAGTATGATTTTTGAGCAAGTTCATAGCAGTGATTTTGCATGGCGGTGATGCATAATAAAGTGTTGACACAATATCACAATTTCTGCTTATGAACTCTTTTTCTCTTTCTTCCATTCCAGAACGGCACACTTCATTTAGCTTGGTTTGACAGTGCACATTTATTATCTGTCATAAATGCACTGTTGGCTGCCCTCAACCTATTGTCTATAATACATCACATAGACCCACAATCTGAGGTAACGTAAAAGCAGCCATCCAGCCCCAACTCTCAGTCATGTGAATATTGGAATGTTTCGCTCTTGGGCTCTGGCAATATTTTCAGCAAATGAAAATCACATTATTACACTATTATTTGTATCACCAGTATTTTCTAAAGCCAACAACAAACCTATTTCAACAATAAAGGAAATTAAGATGGACCTGTAGGATCCATCACATGGTATTTACAAAATTAGTACATTGTGGCAAAGATAAGTCTTCCCACAAAATGTCCTTTCTTTATTAATTGAATATTGTATCTACTTTCTTACCAGTAGGCAAAGAAGGGTTAACGATGGTGAATTTTACAACAAGCCTCTTTCAGATAGACTTTGCCATTTATTGTGAAAGTGCATTACTGCACCCTGGTGTTAAAACTTGAGGAATACATTTTGAAAACCAGGTTTTCAGACGCAAACTTCGCTCCTTGTATTTCCCTTGTGGAATACAGTGTTACTGTTAGGTATTAAGAATTAAAGAGGATTCTCAATACATTGATGACTTTGCAAGGCCCTCAAAATTCATGATTATTTATCCACAGTTTATCTCTTTGTGTGAAGCAACAATCGGCCCACCGTCTTTGCCCAACTTTCAGGGTGGATGAATGGATGGATTTTTCGCCCAAAAAATGTATGAAATTGCAATTATTCTGTTCCTTTAGCGCGAAAATAATGCAATGAGCAAATTACAGTTAATGTCCTCTATACTGAATTTTTCGTCGTCAGTGATTTTATTTATGAAATAACCAGAAATAAGCCATAATTTAAAATTGCTTTTGCCGATTTACTGGTTTGCAGCGATTTACTGCTGTTCACCGGGGGAGAGTGACAGCAACAGGACGGAAAGCTGTTCGGTATTCCTCTAAAAATGACAAACGCATCGAGACGTGATTTGTCAAAATCCCGACAGATGTCAATAATTAGCCTATCAGCAGCCATGCCGGTTTTGCATTGTCCAATCAACTGCCTGTTCTCTACTACTCGTCTTTTGGGCGTTTTAGGAGGGTGAGTGACTCAGCCGGAAAACAGATTTTAACACCTTGTAACCTGCGGATCGGAGTTCACTGGTGAGTCACATTTGCTTTGTTGGACTTCTGTACCCTGTAAGTAGAGTTGAAACGGATAATGTGTTGTATAGGCTCGGAACCCGGCACGTTTCGACGTGTTTCGGTTGGTGTTATCCGGGGTTTAGGACAGATGTCTACTGTCAGTGTGAGGAGGAAGAGTCAAAAAGAGTGAAATCTGCTTACTTTATATTGGCAGTTAGCTTACAAACATTAACGATCGCTCGACAGCCACGTCTAGCTGGGTAAAGCACTCTCCCTTTACTCTGGTTTGGTTCTACTGTGCATTAGCCTGCTCATCAGTCACTTTTCTCTCATTGCTATCATGCAGCTGAGTTAGCTTCCTCACTGAGGTGTACTCTAGCTAGCTGGCTCAGACGTGTCAAACGAGCCTTCCTCCATCAGAAGCAGTGGGTAGGAGAAGGTGACCATCCACTTTCTTGAACCTTGTCTTGGGTACCGACGTATTTCTTACTATGCATTTATTGACTCTAAAGATCTCAGGTGAGGACCATAATCGCTGTTCGGACCCACCCTACCCTAATTTTCTACAGGCTACCCTCTTGATCAGGACGCCCAGTGCCCAACCCTTTTCTTTGTCAAATAAACCGTTGCATTTAGAATAGGGTTCTAAAGTAACGAGTCAAACATTTAAAAAGATACAATTAAGATGATTGAGAGCTGATCCGTAGGGTGGAGCTGCCACACCTCAACCACCCACTGCATGAGAAAGCTCGGTAAGATGTGGATGGAGAGATCATTCACAGTTCTGTATTTCCTCTAATGGAATGGAAGTATGCACAGAGGCCCTATGAGTATTTGAAGCCTAACATGCATAACTCAGGCTGTGCATCACTAAAATGTTATCACTCACTCTTAAACATTTGAAAGCAACAATACAAAAAGAGGTGTCAAACAATGCAGCTATTATAGCTAGATTACCTTACTCTCCTACTGTTTGGACTATAACTCAAGCTGATTTAACTATAGCTACTTATCCCCACTTATCCATCTCAATACTAACAACTACATTACACTAAAATGCCAGAACCATTACATTGGAAAGAACACAGATTAGCCGTAACAGTATAACCACTGACAGGTGAAGGGAATAACATTGATTATCTCATTATAGTGACACATGTCAATCGGTAGGATATATTAGGAAGCAAGTGAACATATTCCATGCGAATGTGATGTGTTAGAAGCAGGAAAGATGAGCAAGTGTAAGGATCTGAGCAATTTTGACAAAGGCCGAGAACAATGCAAGCTAAATACTGTAATTATTATATGATTTGTCAAATTAGTAGTAGACATTGGTAGCAGATAAAATAGCTAATACCGGTCACAGTACATTGGACAAACGAAGAGAGCACTCAAACATCGCAACTCAGAACACAATACGGCCATCCGCACAGGGAATATGGCCTATGCCATGGCCAAATACTACAAAGAAGCCAAACTAAACCCTCCAGCAACTTAACACTTCATTGGACTGGAACATGTGACTGTCCCAACCAGGGGGTGTAAACCCCCTACCCAAATAACTCACTCAGCCAGAGATGTTCTGGATCTCCACACTCAACACCATGACACCTGCTTGACTGAATGATGATTTACCTGCAAAGGTTTTCTCTGAACGGACTTCAAGCTACATAAACACAAACATTCTGAATTGTGACCATACCTACATGCCGTGGATCTTGTTGACCTCAGGACACACCTACTAGGACCAACTACACAGCATTTCCTGGTTATCTATTACTTTCATTTTAGCATATTTACTCTTTGATCATCTCATCCTCACCCTCTGACATCAAGAGCCAACTTTAAATTGCTGGAACTCAAATCATATCCTCTTCTTATACTCTCTTATTGCTCGGAAGAAGGCTCCAGAAGCCGAAACGTTGGTAGAAGTTTGAATAAAGACCTTTTAACATTGGAGTAATTGAGGTCTGTCTACTTGCATGGGAGTTTTTTTGTTAGTGCCACCATTTCTTTCCCACTTTTATGATCTTTACATGTTTTGGTAGAGCACAACATACTAGAGGAAGACGTGTCCACTCCCACCCCCCTACAATAAATGTCTGTTCTTTTAAAGGAGCATGTGTATTATTAAACTGATTAGAGTTACACCAATTAGCCATAAAATTGTAACCTCTGACAACTGAATTGAATAACATTGATTAGGTCATTACAATGACACCTGCCAATGAGTGGTATATATTAGGCACCAAGTGAACATTTGCCCTCAAATTTGATGTTATGGGAAAATGGGGCATGTGTAAATATCTGAGCACCTTTGAGCAACTCAGATACCACAGCACAACTTCTGAAGTCTTGTTGAATCCAAACATTGATGGATTCAATGTAGTAATAGTGTAGTCATGTAATAGCGTAGTCATACACTACGCTATTAGTCAAAATATTTTAACCTTACTCGGCTTTACTGCAACACATTGCATTGTTATCTGGCATGTCATTAAACTGGCCGATAAATATTTAATTTGGACCTCAATGAGAGCTGAAACTAAATGCCAATAAGTCTTTGATCTGAAAGCCTGGTAACATTAATTGACGGCTCTCTCACATCAGTCCTTTTATCTAAAATGTAGTTAAGGATATGCTCCAGCTTTTTGAGCATCCTTATCTTCTTCTTTTTTTTTTTTTCATTATTAGATATAAACATGAGGAGCACCACAGAGAAAACCACCTCTACTGGTGATGGTGCAAGCAAAACATTTCAACTAATATTTACTTAATTTGGTCTCATTGTCTGATTATTAATTTTAGTCATGACCAGCATGCTTAGCCTCTAAGGTGACACTTAAAGGCCCATCGCACTGGAAAAATGCATATTGTTGTGTGATTATGAGAACAATGCACTGTCTTTGTCTTTTGTTGGGACATTTTTATATGAATTACTGCAGTTAAATGTGTAATCTGTGGACATGAGACATAAAAAGCAGAAGTATTAAGCTGGATAGTAGTTATTATACAAATAATAGCAACAGTTTCTCAGTCAAACAGTTTCTGAATTTGGAATATGTATTGCAACTTCTTCAAAGCAAAGCCTTGCTGGAAATCCCTTTTAACAGAAGGGAATCAAGACGTAACTATAGAGAAATAAAGTCCACTTAAAGGTTGCATTACATTTAGAGGGAATAAGTGTAGCTCACCGCTATTGGGCTGTATTAATAAAGGTTTCCCGGCAGAATATTACCCAAAGCATTTCACTGCCTGCCCCATCTTTATCCCACAGTGCATCTTGGTGCCATCTCTTCCCCAGGTAAGCAACGCC
This sequence comes from Lophius piscatorius, assembly GCA_009660295.1. Taxonomy (NCBI): domain Eukaryota; kingdom Metazoa; phylum Chordata; class Actinopteri; order Lophiiformes; family Lophiidae; genus Lophius; species Lophius piscatorius. Next base: position 69,160 of record VRLP01002694.1, on the reverse strand, counting down.
CATGCACATTTACACTATTTAAACAAAACATTTTTCATTCAATCCGGCCAGCTTTTTCTAATGTTTTGCGGTTTCTTTCTTAAACTGATGAGCCCATTGTAACAGCTTTTGGTAGCGGACAGAGATCAGTATTGGCACTCTGACTGTCTACGCTGACCAATAAGCAGTAAGAAGCTGTTTTGTCTGAACATTGCGTGTTCTGACGCTCTTCTATAATAACCAACATTAACAATTTCAGCAATGTGTGCAATGGTAGCTCTTTTGTGGGATAAGACAACACAGGCTAGCCTTTGATCCCCACGCTCATCAGTGAGTCTTGGACCCTGTCACTGGTTCAACAGTTGTCTTTCCTTAAACCGCTTTTGGTAGGTACTAAAGACTGCAGTTCAGGGAACAATCAGCAAGACTTGCCATTTTTCGATTTTCTGACGAGTTATCTAGCCATCACAATTTATCCATCAGCAACTCGGATCCATACGCTTGCCCAACTGCTTCCCACACGTCAACTTTGAGAACAAAATGTTAACTTGATGTATCCTACCCACTGACAGGAGACATAATGAGATAACCAATTATATCACTTCGTAGTGTTTATAATGATATGGCTAATCAGTGTAAGTCGAATTGCATAAATTAAACTTATTAAGAAAAGTTATTTATTGTCTGTCACTGCCACAATTTCACTAGCAGCCAGTCACGTGCTTCAACCTTTAGCTATGGCCATCTGTCCCAGTTCAGTGAATTAGATGCGGTGGTGGTTTGCTAAATTCCTTGTTCTTTTCAAAGTTGAGAAATCTCCTCCAACATATTGGGTTCTCGTTAATAATGGGCTTAAAACCGAAAAATGTGGATAGACTGGATAGACGACAAATTTGTTAGTCCAGGATTCACATTACAACCAAACAATCAGCAGCACATCTGGATTGTGATGTTATTCAGTATGCCTTGCAGATAACCATCCATGAGAAAGAGAAAAAAACCCCGCTCATTTCAAAAATAATTCAGGAAGGAATTGGTAATTTCATTATTTATAACGCATAAATTGAAGATTTTCTTGGATTAAGCACATTTTTGGTGTATGGGAATTAATAAATATATATTTAACCTGTGTTGGCTCTTTTAATCGGAAATAAATATGTGTGAAAAGTAGATGTTACAGGACTTGTGGTAACATTAGCTCTACCAGCTAAGCTAAACTTTTACTCTACCTGCTAAACTAAACATTAGTTCTGTCTGCTAAGCGAAACATAAGCTCTACCTTATTAGCTAAGCTAAACTATTTCAGGGTTGGAGAATTATTGTATGTATTTTTGCCTTAGTGACTTGCATTTAATTTGACAGATGTTGCGAGACTTTTTGTAACGTTGGTTCTACCTGATAAGAGAAGCAGTCTAAAAGGCAGCTTGCGGCTGAAATATTTGTGGTATTTTTCTGAAATTTGACTTTCAAAAATACCTGCAACTTCGGCAATGTGTGCTTTAATATTTCGTAACACTAACACTTAAAGATGGCCCAGGATACTTAGACTTAAAGCTAGACCAGGATGAATGTGTCTTGGTAGTTGTCCTGGACTAACACTTTACAACTGCCCAGGAAAAAAATGCTGAATAAATAATAAGAGCTAACGTTAGACGAAGTCTTGTAACATCTGTTTTTCCACTCAAATTTATTATTCATTAAATGCAACTGAGGTTAAATACAACCCACTGAGGTTAATAAATATAATTCCCCAACTCCATAACAATTTAGCTTAGCTTACCAGATAGAGCTAATGCTTAGCTTAGCATAGCAATTAGAGCTAAGGTTACCACAACCACAATGTCCCCTGCAACATCAACTTTTCACAGATATTTCTTTCCCATTAAATAGAGCAATCAAACGTCATTTTTCTGCTGAAATGAGCAATTCCTGCTTGAATGACTTTGAAATGGGCGGGGCGGTTTTCTCATGGGTGGATATCTGCAAGGCACATTGTGAATGTAATCACAATCCAGAAGTGCTGCTGATGGGTTGGTTTTAATGTGAATCCCAGAAAAAACAAATATGTCATTGATGCAGGTACAACACGAAATGGCACTATATTTTCCACTTTGACGAGGAAAAGTAATGGCAGCACTGCACCTAGAGGTGGAAGTTTATTCTCAGGGATTACATTTCTAATGATAAGCAAGTATAAAGTTTTCCTCTCATGCTAGGGGCTCGATAAGCTTGCACTAGAACCAGTAAACAAGATGTGTTTTAACATAATAGTGTGCCAGGTGACTGACACTAACTACTGTCTTGACTCATGGATCCAGAAGAACTCAAGCACACCTGATTCTTTTCAATTTGTGGGCTGACCTTTAGACGGATGATAATGTGATTGATCTCAAGTCTGTGTTTAAATTCACATAAGAACTCTTGAGGACCGCCACAGAACCATGTCAAAGATTGACAATGACCTTATATATAAAGCAACAAAATACTTGCATGAATGAAATCAGTTTTGATAAAAAGATGAAAAATGTCCAAAAAAATGTCAGTAAAACAACCTGCAATGCCATACCCATGCTTTTATCTGGAATTCTCTTTTATTGTCAGATAAAACATAACATCTGAAGAAATCACCTCGAATGACGATGATGGACACCACTTTTTACACTTCTTTTTTGACTTTATATTCTATAAATAATCCAGAAAACAATTGGTATATAATCAAACTGATGATGATAATCAAAATTTGTATTGCTTCAACAGACATTTCAGTTATTTTCTTGATGAATTGCAATAAATGGTTTGGTCTATTGATCGTCGGCATAATTGGAAGAATACTCCTCACAGGATTCCAAATTTCAGGGATGTCTTTAAAGTCAGGTTTTGGCCAACCAGCAGATTAAAATTCAAAGACATTTAATTACTCGGTAAAACACAAAATATCATCTTTTGGAAGGCGTGAACTGATCAACTAATTCTAACAATCAGTTAAAAGGTTACGATGTCCGTCATTTATCAATCGTTAGAATTGTCGCTGAATTAGTTTCTGTTGATTGACCAATTGATCAGTCAACTAATTGATTCAACTCTAACACATTAGAATTACGAAATAGCTTATATCATGCATTTTTGTGTTATTTGATTAGTTCAAATTATAAACATTTGTAATACTTGATCATATCATTTGTTGCCATTATTTTCATTGCTTTTGTCTATATAACATTAGGATCTGCCTGCTATTCATCTGTTTTCACCCATATCTGTTGGGTTTCGTATTGTGGGTGAAACTGGGTTGGCTGCATTTTCCTTTTTCATCAAATTTTGATGAGGTTGTGGCTGGGAGCATTTGATGAATGGTCTCCCTCACTTTGTTGATCAGCATCAGAAAAGCCCGAACTATCAAGCATTGATCTGACCTGAGACAATGCTTTCGTAACACACTCACAAAACAAATGATCAGTGTAATTCGGTGGACTGAAATAGCCCACCATAAGATAAGGAACAGGCAGCCATCCCCATCAGTCACGTGGTACAGGGTGCAGCAACGTCACTAGAGCAGAGATTTGTGAAGAATAAGCAGCAGACGGAGTGAAGGAGCCCCGGAGGTGCGGCACTTTGCTTTCATTTGCATCGTTCCTGTTGATTTTTTTTCCCCGGCCAGAAAGAGAACAGAGTATCTGTTCCACATTTCAGAGAACCAAATGCCCGGTCCCACCCAAGCCCTTTCCCCAAATGGAGAGAATAATAACGACATCGTCCCCGACAACGGATCCAACATCATCCCTTACAGGAAAAATACAGTGCGGGGAGAGCGAGCATACAGGTAAATCAGTGTTACACCGCATTTGATTTAATGGAGGAAAATCCTGAGTAGACAGAGATCGCTGCAGACAGGGACCAGCGTCCTGGCCTGCTCCTCCTCGTCCTATGTTGCTTTCCTTAGCACCCATCGGCTCTTTTTTTCTGTCCTGTTATCTCTCAGCGTCCTGTCATGTTAGCTGCAGAAACCAGGGAGCAAATCCCTCACAAGTTAGCATGAACGCTTCCCCTGCATCCCAGATCATCGCTGGCACCAGTTTAAATGCTGTCATGAGTTCTGGTGCGCAGTAGTGTCAGAGGAGTGGATCGGAACGGTTCAGCTGGTCAATGACAGGAAACCACAGACAGCCGCCCCTGCCGCTGCAGCAAGAAGATTCCCACCGTGACGTGACACATAGCAGGCACACTAGTGATCATTAATAACTACATGTATGCGCGAGAGGTGATGATTTCACTTGGAACACATTACAAACTGCTACATAAGTTTCATTTGCCTGGATGCAGGCACGAGCCCATCCCCGATGGCTGCTATCCCTGCCCGGCTAACAAAGCATGCTAACAGCTCATACATCCGCTTTGTTGACATGAGATCTGCTGTCCCATTTTCCTTCCCAATGAATCGGTTAGCCGGGGCTCGGCTCCTGCAGAGCTGCGATAGCCCCAATCTAACCCACGAGGGTTATAATTATCCCGCATAGCCTGGGTTTGGTTAGTGTATCTGTTGATGATGTTGATTAAGTAACATGTCAGTCGCTGCCATAAGACAATAACAGGGTTTTTTTTTTAATGCGGCCGTCATGCTCTTTCCTGCCTTGTCAGTCAGCTGAAATGGCCATGTCTTTATCCTATTTGCTAATATTTAGGTCAAATTGTATGTTGTCTAATTAGTAACATACATTTTGTATTTTTCAATGCAGTTAAACAAGGTTCATAAGGTGACATGAAAACTGGAAACAAGTTGGTGCATATGTGGAACAAAGTAGTTAATTTTTTCAGCCCAGTCAATTAAAAAAAACATTTAAAAATGGGTCAACTAAGTACATTGTAATAACTTTGCTTTGCTCTTAAGGGATGTTGCTCTTTCCAATTTTCCTATTACTAGAATGTAACAAATGACATTGCAAGCATCTATTCATTGTGCTGTGGTCATGTTGTGAAACTACTTAATCTATAGTTAAGGGATCAAAGTTTGTGTTCTCTGATGCATCCTTTGGCACACTGGATGCCTTTAGTATGCACTAATTGCCTGAATATTCAGTCTCTATTTAAATTGCATGTCTATTAACATGCAATTAAAAATTGAAGCATTATATGTGCCAATTCAAAACGGTTGCCCAAGGCATGCTGTAAGCAACATTTTAATTTAGTAACGACAGTGTGTTTTTACTAAGGTGTGTTCCCAACATACTCTGTATATGTTGATAATTATTAGTAACCAAGGAGCGTGATCACCAATATTTGAATTTAATAGTCCTGCAGTGAATGACACATTTATAGTCTCATTTTTGGAGGAAAGTAACTGAGTACATTTAATTAGATAATGTTAAGTACAAATTGAGGAATTTGAATTTTACTTGAATATTCCATTTTCTGCAGATTTCAACTTCCACTCCACTAAATTTGGTAGGCAAATATTCTACTTCTTAACTCCACTATGTTTGTTAACGTTAGCACTAATTACTTGGCACATTCCAATCAGTAGTGGAAAATGTTAATTAAATTAAAAAAATTTAAAACTTGATTTTTTTATTGAAGATGAAGCTTCCCAGTAGTATGCGCCCATCTGCAAGTGCATTCCTCTTTGCAAGTCTGTGGAAAAGCGTCCTTCAGTGCTAATACACTTGTGATGCGTCACCAATCAAGACTTTTTGAGGTTTGACAGACAGACAGGTTGGATGTGACCTAGGCGAGAGTGTTTAGAGAGTTTATAAGCTTTTATCAAAGTTGGCAACATAAGAAATGTAATTGTTTTATGACCCTCATAAACCATGACAAGGGATATGAATCATGCCAGTAAATTATAAGTTATCGATTAATAATTCAATGATATTTAATTTTTAGAGAAAGGAATATTAAATAAGATAGTTTACGTTGACTTAACAAACAACATGTACACACTCCAGTGCAGTAGTTAGTGGAATGCACCTTTGAACTTGGTTTGGGATTTTCCAATCATCAGAAAACAAGATTAAGTGCAGCATTCTGTTGGCATAATCATATGATATTGGGTAGAACCCGCACATATGTTCTGTTGGTTCTGAAGTTTTTGCAGTTTCAGGGGAAGACTACACAATTTCAATTCGCAATTAATTTTATGAAGGGTTCAGAGAGTGGAGTGAAAAGTTCTGAGATCTAACACAAAGCAAACATGATTTGTAGCAGATAATTATCAGTAATCTTTGTTATCTATCTGTATTACATGAAATGACTAGTATTTTTTAACGCAGGGTGTTGTGTCTCGTGAGAAACCTTTCTTGTATTGTTGTGCTAAAAGTTAAAGATCACATCATGATGTGAATCTTGATCTCGAGAAACAAATGGTTTGGATGGATGACCTCATTCTTGTTTTGTTTTTGTCAAAACAAGTAACAGCAGAAGAGAACAGATATTTTTAGTCAAATTCTCTAATAGTTGTTCATTGGCCTTTGAAAGGATGTATTGTATGTTAATCTTAAAATATCTCTGTACTGTATTTCGGATCATGTACTTTAAGATGATTATAATATGGCTGCTATGATTGTTTGAAGTCTGTTAACCATTATTAAGTGTTAATAAATGAATCGGTTTGTTTTTTTTCAGTTGGGGGATGGCGGTCAACGTATATTCTACCTCAATAACCCAGGAGACTATGAGCAGGCATGACATCACTGCCTGGGTTAACGATATTCTCAGCCTAAACTATACGAAGGTGGAGCAGCTCTCCTCGGGTGAGAACATAATGAAAAACTTTCTTGATTCTTTCATATCTTCTCTGCTTGTATTTCTGAGGAGCTGTTTGAAAAAGGGATGTTGATGTAGAGATCACATATTCACCTGAAAAACGCAGAACCCTGAATTTTCTTTGTAAGATGGCAGTCAGACCAACCTGTGGAAACATGCTCACGTTTCCAAGACGCAGAGTTGTCTATAAATAAAGTCATACTCTGCCGTGTTCACCTGCTGCGGCCATGTAATCCAATTTCAATCACTCTGCCTACAGAGACACAAAGCCCCCCTACTCTCTTAAGATGTAGGCTACTTATTTCCTGAAGATTACATTTTATGTGCTCTCCAGTCCGGTTCATTGTATTTTAATCTAAAAGCTGACCTACTGCCAAGAAGAGATGGTGTCCTCTTTGAATCAGTTGTGTTGCAGAGAATATGCCTTGCTTTTTTACTTTTTATGGAAACGGGGGAAATGACTTGGATATTTATAAAAGTCTTTATTTCTTGGCTTTCAATGGCTTTTTCGTTTGGCAAAGTCTGTATTAATCCTAACTTGTTTTGTTTTTTTTCTTGTCTTCTAATTTATAATTTACATACTCATACATGTCAAGTTTATGGAATTTCCATTTTCCTGCATTTTAAAGCAATAATGAAACCGATAGCGTTCAAGAATATTAAAAAAATGTCTTACTGGTGAGCACCCAATGAGGCTGACATGTATGGATACTTAACTAACATTCAATTCTGCCTTTAGGAGCTGCTTATTGCCAGTTCATGGATCTACTCTTCCCTGCCTGCATCAGTCTTAAAAAGGTCAAGTTTCAAGCTAAATTGGAGCACGAGTACATTCACAATTTCAAACTTTTACAGGCATCATTCAAAAGGATGAATGTGGACAAGGTGAGTTTCCTTAAAACTACTTTAAACTTCTTCAAGATATCTGCAGTTAAATGTTTGTCACACACTGTATTTTACTTAAAGGTAAATTCATATTTTGATTATCTATTCTTATTTGAGATTATTCCTGTGGAGAAACTGGTCAAAGGCAGATTTCAGGATAATCTCGATTTCATCCAATGGTTTAAGAAGTTCTTCGATGCCAATTATGATGGTAAAGAGTATGACCCAGTTGCAGCCAGACAGGGTCAGGATGCCATTCCACCACCTGATCCTGGTGAGCAGATCTTCAACCTGCCAAAGAAGTCCCATCATGCTGCCAGCTCCCCAACTGCAGGTATGTTTCATTCGTGAGTCAAATTCCTTCCTTTTGCTATCCAAGCACAGTATGTATATGACTATGGCCTTCGGTTTCTGTTGAGACTTGAGAACCTTTGTTTTCAACTAAACGACTCCTGTGATTATTATTGTCCATGTTCTGATCACAGAGAATTTGTGTATTTCCTGTGAATGATTAATTCCTTCCCTGGCTAGTTAACAATTTTTCTAACATAGGAGCATCAAGGTCGAGCGCTACGACCCCAAAATCCTCAACACCAACATCAAGACCCTCGTCGGCCAAAAAGATCCCTGTACCCTCAATCCCTGCTAAAGGAGAGAAAGAACTGGAAGCACAGGTCACACATCTAACTGAGCAGGTGCGTTCACAAAAATCTCAATTCACATGGCTTCATCTATACATCTATAGCCAAAAGTGGTGATTGTTCATTTGCCTGTTTAATCCAACAAGCCGCCTAAAACACTAAGCTGATCACATTTTGACAAAGAAGACTTTCACATTTTCAACATTTAGAAAGCAGAGGTAAGGTACATTTGTAATTTTGCTTGGAAATTAATAAACTAATAGTTGCTAAAATAACCAATGAACCAAGGGTTTCAGTTCTACATGAGAGATAAAGGCAACTAGATTAGACATTTAAAAATCTGTTCTAACTAAAAAAGTTATTCATTTTTTTATTAATTTCTTCTATCAAAACCAGCCTTTACTATAACGGCTAGCTTGACCAACATTATGATAGTTGGATTAAAAAGGATTAATGATGTGTTGCCTAATCAAACTTGGAATACAATACATAATAACATGAAATAGTTTACTACACGCGGAACATTTGGCATATTTAGCACTGTAGCATATCAGCAGCATCACGACTGATACAGAGAAAAGAACCATTAGCTCCTTGTTTAACCGTTTGATTTTTCAAATTTTTTAATTTTACCTTCAGAGGGGGATCAAATGGAATGTAAATATATTATGTACCTGTTAGAATAGGTGAATTGTTGTTTTCTTTGGTCAATGACCAAATGATGTAGACACCTTCAAGAATAAGAACTGTGTATTTAATCTAACAGTTTAACTTAATATCTATAAGGAGCATAAGAAAGTAAAAGTGCTGTTCATTTACTTTAAATAAGATGGTCAATATTAACCGAAGCAGTTAATCTGCCATTCGCTTCACATTAGTTTTTAGTAACTTGTTATGGTGATATTTAATGACATCTAATTTACATTCAGTAATTGAATATGTTGAAAATATACAAGAAGACATGAGATAAAACAATACCAGTCAAAAGTTAGGATGAACTTCCCAAGATGTGTTAAGTGAGTAAAAATCTGAATGAAGTCCAATACCTTCGATAGATATGGCTTAAACTGTTGAGCTTCACATTCAGTAAACAAGAAGCTATGTGTGTATTTCCTGTAATGATCCATTGTCTTCCTCCACTATTTAAACCGATATGTGCTGCAAATATATCATCACCTATCATCATTGCTGCGTTCATGTGGATTGACCGAGTTGAAATACAAGTGATGATTGTGAGCTTGAACTAATGACCAGTAGCCTGTAAAAAATAACAGAAAATACAAGATTTCTGAAGTTCTAGTGAACAAAAGCCTTAACATTTTTTATTTTTGTAGTTGAACACATTAAAGTTGGCATTGGAGGGAGTGGAGAAGGAGCGGGACTACTACTTCAGTAAACTGCGAGAGGTGGAGGTGTTGTGCCAGGAGCCGGGTGAAGAAAATGCCCCTTTTGCTTTGAGGCTAATGGAGGTCCTGTATGCCACAGATGAACAGGTCAGTCTGTGACCCGAGATTGATCTGAATTGGATTCAGGTCAGTTTTAGGTTGTTTTTTTGGGGGGGGGGGTGGATTCCCTGACTCGGATACATTTCTGCAGCCATGTACACACAGCTGGTGCTGTTCAAATTATTGTGAGGTTGAAACGAATAGAGAACTCCGTCTTTGTGTGTAATCACACGCATTTGCCTCGGAGCGTATATCAGTGAGTACTAGTAGATCACTAGTACTTTGCTGTGTGTGTATGTATGTGTGTGTGTGTGTGTGTGTGGGGGCACCTTTTGAATTTGATTTTTTAATTTTAGGAAGGGGCAGAGCTGCCTGAGGGTGATGGACACGAAACCAACGAGGAGGCACCAGATGATCAGCAGGAGGAGCAGGATGAATACTGACTAACATTATCCCTCACAGCAATTACACCCATCTCTTGAATATGTGAGAGCTGTTAAAGGATTCAAATTTTTCCTCATGGTTTATTTTTTGTCCTATTCAAGACTGAGCACATGAAGCAACCTCCTCCTCCTAGAAACACCATCACAGTTTTTATTTTTTGTATTCCTCTGCTCACTGTTGAATGTTTTTTATGACTTTTGGTGAACTGCTGTGGCAGACGAGCTCAGACCATCACAGAAGTTTCTGCGGACTGTGGGGGTGTAACGTTGATTCAAAAGCTACAGTAGATGTGATAAAACGCTGAAGTCCTGACGGTTAAATATAAATGTTAGTGCAAGTGATAATTTTCCATTGTTTGTCCTTTTTCATTTTATTTTATTTTATTTTTGCATATCAACAATATTGATCAAAAAATGCAATAAAAAAGCCCTGAAAGGGCTCGTAGTAGCTCTTATTTAACATCGTTCCATATGTTGCACTGACATCTGACTCTGTAGTGTCCATAGACCCTCGTCATATTTATTGTTATTATTATTAATCCTTAGAAATAGTGCAAAGTTCTGCATTTCAACCTCATGAAGGACGATACTTTCATTGAATTGTGAGTAAATGTCGTTTTATTTCAATTTATGACTGTTTGACATCATCACAATTACAGATAATCGGTGTGCTCAACGATGTGTTATTCACACCACACAAGGAGGTTTGGTGATAATTTACTTTGTATGCCAGACTCCTACAAATCTTATTATGATGCAGCATTTTAAGTTTTAAACCAGCTGGACCTTGTGGTCTGTTCAGATCGAATTTTTTTAAATTACAGATCTTAAAACGGTGAGACGGTTCACTGAGTAATTTTTCATGTTATATTCCAGTATGTAAATTGTATACCCTTTCTTAATATTGCATTTACTAATATTGAACAGGGCGACGCACCATAATGCTTTAGTGATATATTATTGTGTAAATGAAAAGGAATGTAAACATGTACTGTCATTAATAACTCAATGGTTAATGTTTTTTTCATGGCCCACTCATTATGCATTCCCCAAAAATGTGTTGCATGTTTGCATTTTTTTGTGAATAACTTGACCTGCTTTTTACATATTTAATAATAAAAAAATATGTTAAGAAAGCTTCTTGTATTCTTAGCCTTGTGTCTAAAAGATGTTAAGAAACGGGTGAATTTGCAGTGATAACGTTATATTTGGGTTTCAAAGGAGTATTACCATGTCACTCCAACAGGGCTAACTAGACATGATCTTAAGAATTACATTATCTAATTTAAATTATAAACGATATACAGTGCTGTAAATCCAATTTTCTACTTTTGCGTTTATCTTGTATTAGACTCAAGGATATTCAAACTAAATTTAACTTTGCACAAAGGCCAACTGGGGAAAGACAAAATGCAAGTTGAAATGAAAAACGTATTTAAAAAGGTAAAGGTTATCTGGACAGGATCCCAAGTCACAGTTGAGGTGAGGGGTATATACGGTTTGTAGAGCTAAGAATTGCCTCTCTGCTGTTTGCGGATTATGTAGTCCCGTCGGTTTCATCAGTCCTTGACCCCTAGCATGCACTGGATCGGTTTGCAGCTGAGTGTGAATCGGCCTGTATGAGCGTCAGCACCTCCAAATCTGAGGCCCTCGTTCTCTGCTGGGACTCAGTGGACTGTCCCTCTAACGTTGGGGGTGAGTTACTGCCCCAAGCAAAGGAGTTCAAATGTCTTGGTTTCTTGTTTTCGAGTGACAGGAAAATTGGCCGGAAGATGGACAGGTGGTTTGGTGCGGTTATGCAGGCGTTGTATCGCTCTGTTGTGTTGAAAAAGAGCTGGGTTCAGCCTCAGAGATAGGGTTAGGAGGGTCAGACATCCGGATGGAGCTCGGAGTAGAGCCGCTGCTCCTTGGCGTCGAAAGGAGCCAGTTGAGGTAGTTCGGGCATCTATCCAGGATGCTTCCCTTTGGAGGTCTTTCAGGCATGTCCAACTGGGAAGAGACCCCAAGGTAGACCCAGAACTCGCTGGAGGGACTGAATTTCCCCTGTGGCTCAGGAAAGCCTCGGGATCCCCCAGGATGAGCTGAAGAGTGTTGTTTTGAAGACGGATATCTGGAAATCCCTTCTGAGCCTGCTGCCACTGCTAGCTGGCCCCAGATAAGCTGAAGAAAAATAAGTTATTCAATACCTAAACTACTATGTCAAAAAGTGTTTGTCCCTTTGAACTTCCCAGATAGTTGTATAAAAACTTGATGCAGTCTGATGTTGACCTCTTTTGTTAGGGCTCATTGTTTTCAACATAAGCCAGTTGCGATTTAGCTTCAGTTCACCAACTGATGACCTGACATTCTACATCAGAATTTTCTGGTAGAAAGCAGAATTCATGTATCTAGTCCTAAAGCAGCAAAGTGCCCCCACTACATTACACTGCCATGTCCATGTTGAACTGGAGGTATAACGTGTATTTTGTGGAATTCTATGTTTGGTTTACCAAATGTAACGGGAACATTGTCGTCCGAACTGTTCAACTTTTTGTTTATCCACTGAAAAGTCTCCCAAAGCTTCTAAGGGGTATCAATGTATATTGTGGGATTCAGGCGAGTTTTAATTTTCTTCTGAGTAAGCAGGGCCTTTCACTTCACCACTGTCCAATGAGGCCATTTTTGCCCAGTGTCTTTTGATAATAGAGCTTTGAACACTGACTTATATTGAGGTTGGAGGTCTGATGTTCCTTGGATTTTTATTTTTCACTCACCGGCTTCGTCTTCTGGAATCTCTTTAATTTTGGTATAGTGTGCAACTGGTGAGACCTACCAGTCGACTTGAATTTTGTCCGATTATCTGATCCAGTTGAATATTAGATATTTAAAATGAAACTGACAACATGTGGACAGGAGAGGCAACTGCAAGAAAACCTCCAAAAACAAATGGTTTTTTAGAGGTTGTGGCAACAGCCTCTTTTTCTCTGCTCATCCTTCCTGCCTGATTTTTCTCTAGTTTTGAATTTAGCTAGTGTCCTTGTGTCTACTGGTAGCATAATGTGGTAAATGCAGCACATTCACGTAACACGGGTAGTCCAGCTCCTCCAGCATGGAACATCCATACATGCGGTCACAAGAAGATTTGCTGTGTCTCCCAACACAGTCTGAAGAATGTGGAGGAAATACCAGGAGACGGGCAGTTACACAAGGATAACTGAAGAGGGCCGTAGAAGAACAGCAGCCAAGAAGCAGGACCACCATCTGCTCCTTTGTGTGAGGAGGAACAGGAGTAGCACTGCCAGAGCCCTACAAAATGACCTCAAGTATTCTACTTGTGCATGTTTCTGACCATACTGTCAGAAACAGACTCCATGGGGGTGGAATGAGGGCCCAATGTCCTCCAGTGGGACCTGTGCTCACACCCCAGAACCTTGCAGCTGGATTGGTGTTCACCAGAGAACACAAGAATGGGTCGGTTCACATTTGGCCTAATTTTCTTTTCCAATGAGAACAGGTTCACACTGAGCTCATTTGACAGAGGTGGACGTGTCTGGAAATTAGGTGGTTAATGTGATGCTGCCTGAAACCTCAGATAGCGTACATGGTTGGTCCGTTATGATTTGAAGAGGCACCTCCTTAGAGGGACACACAAACCTCTACATGCTAGCCAACAGTATTGTGACTGCTATTGAGTACCAGGTTGTAATCTTGAGACCAATTGTCAGACCTTACACTGGTACAGTGGACACTGGCTCCTGGTGCAGAACAATGCCTGACCTAACGTGGTCGGAGGGTGTAAGCAGTTTCTGGATGCCAAAGGTATTGATCCCACTGACTGTTCCTCACGTTCCCCAGACTTGAATCTTCCTGAGAACATCTGGGACGTTATCTATCTGCGCTTCAACTGCCACCAAGTTCCTTGACAGACTGTCCAGGAGCCTGTTGATGCCCTGATCCAGTTCAGGTGGGAGATGTCCTAGGACACCATCCACCATCTCATTAGTAGCAAGCCTAGATGTTGTCAGGAGTGCAGATAGACACACGGAGGTCAAACAAACCACAGAGACAGATTATGGGTTGTGCTGATGAAATTCACACCAGTTGGATCGGTCTGTGATTTCACATTGTCACTTTGATTTTGGGTGTGATTAAGGATCCAGTCATCAATGGGTTAAAGATTTTAATTTCCATTGACTATTATGTCTTATGTCATTTTGCTCCAACACATTACATAATGTGTATCAATAAAGATTTTCTACTTGAATATTTCATCCATGACATTTCATCTGTGATTGAAGTCTTCCCTTAATTTTTTTGAGCAGTGTTGAAGAAATCAGGAGGGGACTCAATATTTTATTCACAATTCTATGTGTCTGAAATGCTGGGAAATTCACCGTTTCATCAGACACATAGAGACAAACAACCATTTATACTTGTGTGGAATTTAGAGTCACCAATTCACCTTTATTGCATATTTTTGTACTTTGGAAATAAGCTAGCCCAGAATGGTGCCACTGAGCTGCCCCGAACCTCAATAGATGATCATTAAACATACCTGTCTGGAAAGTCATGCCACATTCAAATGTACAGATGCCATTTATTGAAGAAAAAAAAAGGATATATTTTTCAGATAATGGTATTTCTGTGCAAAATTAGAACCAGAACGTTCCCTCCGATATTGCACTTCATCGTAACTTAAAGTTGCTACTGCAATATTTCAGAATAAATTCTTTAAAGGAAATATTTATTATATTTAAAATCTGTGTTTGTAGAGTTTAGCGGGGAGGAAGCATAAAAATCAGCTCCTTTAGTATAATAATAATAATACATTTAATTTATAACTCACTCTGCATTTGGATCAAATCTCAAAGTCGGACCATTAATACTGCTGAAAAGTAATTACATCAATAATGATGTCCAAAAACAATCTATAAGACGAAGATATAGGCAATACAGAAAATGTAGATTCAATAACAGCACTATGCTAAGGATACTTTGAATAGCTACATGACTCTCACCGACTTATTTTTTAACTCAGCCCAACTCAGTTTTAACGAGTAACTCCCGCAAAGGCGGGCTCCGGTACACGCTGGTGAGGAATGAAACATACCTTCAGCTTGAGCAACAAGAACGCAAAGCGTTAGCTTTGTTTCAAACTATAATGCTCGCAGCCAATGGCAGATTTCAACAATGAGTTGATGAATATATTCGATTAAGAAACGTTTTGTCGACACATACATGAACTTCAGCAGTGGTATAAAGAAACCGTATTTTGTACCATGTCTTCCAGAAAGGTAAGGTGTTCTTCCCCCTACCATGATTGCTAGGTAGCTAACTGGCTACTAGTTTGTGCTAGTTTTGAGCTTTGGACTAGTTTGCTTTGACAACCCAAGTTTCCTAAATCCTTTCCTATCTTGATAAATTAATGTTAAGTTTCACAACAGATTGTAAGACAGTCGCCGCCACAATGGGCTCAATTAGAGCTGAAAATATAGAACACAAGTTCTATATAGTGACAGATTAACGTTCAACGTGTTTAACACAATTACCCATTGTTTACTTTTATAGCGTAAGAGACATTACAAGGATGTAAAGTATGTTCTCTTTCCGGATGATGTCGTGAATGGCTTAAAAAAAATGGACGGAGACACTTCATCACTTTCATCCCTGTCTTCCGTCAAGAGCTGGAAGAAGTGTGGAGATGGTTTTCTGGACACTCCACAGATAAAGGTTAATGGAGTTTTATCTCATGACCTAAGTGATAAACTCTAATCTCTTATACCCTCTTCCCCATGTTATCGTTTAATACTGATGGTGATGATGTTCGTTTTTATTGCAGAACCTCGAGCCATCAAAAAGGAAACTGTCTACCATAGGAAAGTTTGCACAGTCCACTTCTTTAGGTAATGTGTACTGTAATCTAATAAACTGGACATAAAGGACAGGGGCATATTTTTATCTTCAATCCATCGAAGTAAACGCTTATCATGTTCGGGTCGCAGGAGGGCAGGTGACTAGCTGAGTTTGGGAATCACGGGGCCAACTCATAGAGATAGACAACCATTCAAGCTCACATTCACAGGAAGTGGCATTTTTCTATTACTAACTCACTTATAGCTTGTTTTTGCACCGTGGGAGGAAGCCATAGTACTCAAAGGGAGTCCACGCGAATACAGGGGAACATACAAACCACAAACAAAAAGGCTCCAATGTCAGAGGTTGATTTGAACCTGGAGCCTTCTGTGCTACCCAATTGGTTATCATGCTGCCCTTATTTCAATTATCACTGGAAAAACATTTACTTACTTAGACTTACAAAGTAGTGAAAGGAGGCAGTTGGATGTTATGTGTTTTATTTTTTCTTTGATCGGATAGGTCCCAATTTTAAATGGAAGTTTGACAGCATTGCACCAATTAATGGGGTAATGTTATGGTTCATTGAATAATTGTCTGTAACCGCTTACCCTGTTTAGTGTTGTTGGGGCCTCGAGCCTATCCCAGCTGATGGTTGGCGAGAGGCTGGGTACACCCTGGAGTTGTTGCCAGTTTATCACAGGGCCGACACATGGAGACAGACTAAAATTCACATTCACTCCCATTGGCAATTTAGGGTCACAAATTCACTTATTTCGCAAGATTTTTGGACTGTTGAAGAAAGCAGGAGAATCTGTAGAAAATCCAGTTTAAGAGTTATATTTTCAAGTGAATGTATTTGTTGATGAACATGCTTGTAAATCAAGGGTTTTGTTTTACTACTATTAATAATACCAACATCAAAATTGGCCTGTTCTTAATTTAGACCATGAAGAGGGCAGAAAAGGGAAAGACAGACCTGTATATTGTCTAAGTGTTCATGTTGGTATGGGGGCAAAATGTGTCTTAGTTGGGGACTGTAGGCCCCCAACTGTCAGAAAAATTTGAAAGACATCTAATTTTTTAAAGATATGGTATAACATTATCATATTGTACACTGCTGTATCTGTCCAGCGCTGCCTGGGGTTGTTCGCTGTGAAGAGGATGTTGCGCACATTGCGTGGAGCACAAGTGGCAGTGAACAGTCTGATAATGAGGCCCAGGATCAGCATTGCTCAAGATTTGTGGCTCAGCAACAACCATGTCCTCAGAGACCAGAGAGACCCACAATTTCCGATCGGTCTTATACCAGATCATTTCGAATGCTCAGCTCCTATAAAGGTATGTAAATTATATTTATGACATGAATGTGTCTTGCTTAATCGGGGATGGGACTTTTTGTTAACGGCTTTGTAACAGGTGTTTTATTATCTCCAAAATTTGATTCTAAAATTTTAGGATATCATTATTCGTTTTCATGCAACGCTAGATGAGAAAATTAATCTCAGTGATGTTTTTTACATTAAATAAAAACATTATTATCCTAACTGGGTGCAGTTATGAAAAGTACATAGACTTGAGGACCAGTGATATCCCTGTACGTAATCCTTTTCCAAACCACAATGTGTCTTTAAAGCGTTTTATGTCCAAACATCCATCTGTACATCTCATGACACGGTATGGTCTATCCACATCTTTATTTAAACCGCTGGATAGAATTCATTAAATCTGACACAGGATGTAGGCATCCTAAAGGTGTAGATCTCATAATTGATTTTGCCTATTTGCTTCTTTTTACATTTTCAGACAATTTTGGACTTAAGTGATTTCCATATAACTTTGATCACAAAAATCTATTAGGTAGATTATGGTTTATCCACATTAATTTATTTTTTCAAGTAGAAGGGGTATCTGTGTTCTTAAGCACTACTTTTTAAGTTTTACCATAGTTTATGTTTATATTAACACAGAGGTTATATTGATTATTATATGATAACTGGTGAGATTGATAGTGAGTTATGTGCAAAGCTATGATTAATTGCAGGTATAAGTTAGGTTAGAATTGGTTGCGGACTCTGCAGTCTCATACTGGTTATACAGAACATGTGAATGTGAAGGTTCTTCCCATTATATTGGAGTCAAGAAAGAAGGTCCAACTTTTGCTTTAACTCAAGGTGATCTTACTAGCTTTGGTTTACTCTGTTGATAGGAAGTTTTGTCTAAGTTCCACATATTGTTTTTATTCATTCTTATTTAACTATTTTTGGTTGTTTGTTTCTTTAGATGACCTGCCAGTAATTGACACAGACAGTGATGTTGATCAATCAGCGGAACATGTTCAAGATAACAGTGGGCAACAAATCTCTGACTGTGAGTCAGAGTCTTTTGGTGAAAAATCAGATTTACCTCTTACCCCTACAAATGTGAGTAGCTCTTTTCAATTCAAATTATTTATTGTACTTCTGAAAAACCAATATATGCATTAGTTATCTCCACTATTAAATGTATTATTATTATTATTATTACAATGTGCTGGTGCAATGGTCTTGTTGCTAGTACTCAGTATGGCCTTTTTTCACAGTTCGGATATTTGCTTAAATGGACACTAGATGGTGCCACATGACATCCCTAGTTCTATACAGCTATTTGAATCCAGTGTATGTTTCTAATTAAAATATTCAGTTGACTTCTTGTGTATTCAGTGTTCCCCGAATTGGTACCATAAGTGTCAGTGTCATGTTTTTCTGTGTCCATTAGGACAGATTGTGTGTTTTAAACCGGATGGATTTGACCAAATACTTTGACTTGCTTGTAATGAACACACACATTTGAGTGAAATGTAATTTTATTCAGGTAATGTCGAGTTTTATTTTTAGACTTCATGTCCATGTTGATTTATTTGTGTTGATGTATTTGGTTTTGATGGCATGTGTGGCGGCTATACCACCAGGTGGAGTATTACAGTCAGTTTGTCCTGAAAAGGCCTTGAAACCTCAAACAGTGCACATTCTAGATTCATGTTCTGTACCAAACAGTCAAAGTTCACATGCTGAGGCTGCAATTAAACACAATGTGAAGGTAAGGCTGCCACTTATTCACTGTTCCAAAGCATATAATAAAAGAGTTGTTAATCTTTGACGAGGAGACTTTCGTACGGTACAAAAGAAAGTGGTTGCTTCCTCTGAAACTTAAAGGCTATCAATTTTTGTCAAATCCAATCTCTTAAATATGAGGATTTCCCCTGCTTGCTGTTCTGTGTTACTTAACATCAAGCTGAATAGTTTTTGAGTATGGCTAGTTTTTAAGACAAACTTAAGTTATTCAATGTCGTCAGCTCAGAGAAATTGGGATAAGAATTTTTCTATATTTCCTGGAGACTTTCTGAGACCAAATTATTAAACAACTAAGTAATCAGCAGAATAATTAAAAAAAAAAATGATAGTAATGTTAAAACAATCTGCAGTATTGCGCATCCACTAAACAGTCTTTTCGTGCTACTTTATTTGACAAATATATTTTTGTTACCATTTTCATCAATCCTTAGTCGGCCCTACTATACGCTGGGCAGACTTGGGTTGACTGTTCCTTCTCAGCAGTCATTCAGAGACACTGTTTGTCCAAGGCAGGTCTGGCATGGAGAGAATGTATAAGGAGTGGTGAAGACTTTTGGCTCAGTTTAAAGACAAGACACAGCATTTAGTCACTTAAGCTCTTTGCCACGGTAAACTATTGATCAGCTAGTCGTGGCTAAATTACTGACGTGATTGGTCAGATAGCAGTTTTATGAAAATGTTTTTGAACAGCATGTGCAGCAGAGTGCTGTACATTGCTGCACCCACAAATTACACTCAGTTTTCCGACTGTACATTAATCGAAGTAAGCAGTATCTCTGAATGACGCTCAGTGCACACGCCTGTGTGCAGAAAGGAAGCCTGTAGACAGATTAACATCAACGTCATAGACCCAGCTACTTCCCCTTGTCACAGTTATTATTTGCTGCTATCAGCGCTCTTGGTCAAACAAGACCTAAGATCACCTCACATTATACTCGGTTAATGCCGAGAAAAAAACCAACTCCTGAGTGTCCTACTTTTATCAATATGTAGTGAAATTAGAAATTGCTTGAATTTTTTTGTTAAAAAGTTGTAACATAGTTTCAATCTTAGTGCTGCCTCAGAATGCATGCTTCCTGCATGCCACCAAATTGTAAATCAACCCGGATCTAACAGGTTTCTGAGGAGAAGATCCATGCCTAAGTTTATTGCTTTGGATAAATCTACGGCAGACTCAGTGGATAATTGTCTTTCAGAATTTTGTGTTTTTTACTTACACTGAAAGTGGACAGGCTGAGCAGCGAGGGGCGACATTGCATTTCAAGGCTGAAGTAGATGGCCACTTCCCAGATAAGGCGTGTCGGTCACTCAACGGGGTCAACCACCTCCACCACACTAGGGCCACGCTAGGTCAGAGCCGTGTCAACAGAGTAGGATTATAAACATCTTTTTTACTACTGTTTGTCAAGGAAAACATACGGGTTGGGAGATGGTGCGCTGAGCTGTGTACT
Organism: Lophius piscatorius; assembly: GCA_009660295.1. NCBI lineage: Eukaryota > Metazoa > Chordata > Actinopteri > Lophiiformes > Lophiidae > Lophius > Lophius piscatorius. The sequence goes on along the minus strand of VRLP01002694.1, from coordinate 48,618 downwards.
TACAATGCTTTCAGCACCGAGTGAAAACATTTTTGAGCTGGAGCCAGGAACATAGTGTTCCTTATTCTCTGTAGCTGGTTAAAAGTGTGACGTCTGCTGGCACTCTGCCTAGCAGGGTCAAGTTGATTCAAATAAGAGAGCATGTTGGTTGACAGAGTTTGGTATGCTGGTCTTGTCTGCACATGACAGGAACTCAGGTTGCTTGTGGATTTTTCCATGAGAACTAATTCCCTCAGGTGAAGTGAGTGGTGATACAGCAAAAAACCCTGTTTATATTAATCTGTCTTGTAAATTAGTATTACTATTATTATTAACGTCAGTATGTTCGTCTATAAAAATTGTTTTTTGTGTATTTCATATCTAACAATGTACACAAATTAGATTCATCAAATTGTATACATACATCAATAACAGTATGTATTTCTGCCATTTGATATTTCTAACTTTATAATAATTTTATTTTGTGTGGTTTCCTTAGAAATGTAGTTTTTACTTAACTTTGCAGGGTGTGTGTCATCTCTGGAGCATCATCATCTGTAATGAGTTTTTTATTTCCTGAAGATAATATTCTAATATCTGTGACATACATTTGTATTTGATCTTGGTTTTAATAGTCATTCAAACATAACATACTTCAAAGTCGAACAAATAAAACTTAAAAGACTTCGGCTCTAATATTGACTTAATCCCTAGATGGCTGAGCTACAGATCGTAGGTTACGCATCTGACGATGGGAGCATTGGCCAAACCGTGACCTCGAGTAGGCTGGGCTCCGATAGCTATACTGTCCATACTGTTGAGAGTAACAAAAGGTTGGTCAGTGACTGGGTCAGATCTGCTCGGGTGATGCTGCAGACACCTCAGAAACCGATCAACAGGCAGCTCAAGACCCCTGAAGACTCAGCCAAAAAGAAACGGAAATTTCAAAGGTTTGAATCTTGTTCTTGTTTTCAGAGTCAATTTAGGGATGTGCTAATTCAAATTCTTAATAACTTAATTTAATTTTGGCGACATCAATGAATAATCTGGGGCTATTGTTTTTTGGTCATATTAACTAACCAATGAGCAGTATTGACTCGGAAGTCCTCTGCTAGATCTTATCAGTGAACCCTTCGTCACATTACATTCATTATTCACAGCAAGAGCTGCTTCTTATTGCATCATCATAAGAACAAAAGAGAAACATGTAGACATGTTGCTTGCTGCCAGATGACAGTCAAACTTTGTTTCCACGCCAGGACTGATGATAAAAGGGACACCTGGTGTCGTGATGTGGGTGCTAAATGTCAACGCCATCGGCGAGCCAACCAATCTTAGAGATTACTATCTGTCGCCATTGAGAGCTTGCGTTGTTGCATCGGAACAGTCTTCTATTTTTCTTTGAAATAAATATTTGTGCACATGATTTTTTTCAAAGAGTGTTTGCCAATTGAGTTTACCAACTAACATCATCTATTGTCTTCGGTGTTCACAGCGGAGGTCTAGCTGAGAGGCTGAATCGACTCCAGCGCAGACAAAGGTCAGCTGTTAGCTTCTGGCGGCACCAGTCCACTTCAGAAAACTCAATAGGTGATCAACACTTTTTCACCGTATTATGCACAATTACGCTTGGGTTGTTACCAAAGGTCACTTCAATAATAAACTTTGATTTGTGAGTTGGAGGAGAAGGCGAGATTTTGGCTGTACGTCAGTCACTTAAGATCCTATCTGTGAACTCAGTAGGTGACAGGAAACTGCTTGCCTGGGTCTCTTCGTTCCTTTCCGCGGTTTACCAAACCATATGTGTACTCCTGTCTTATCTCCCTATAATAGGACACAAACAGTGACTTAAAGGTTAGTCTTGATTGTGGAAAAAGAAACCCACCCGATCCAACTTAGATAGTTTTATTAGTGTGATGTATAAAAACTTGCAGACAGGGTTAAAGGATGAAGGTTTATTATTGATGTTTAATAAGTAATTGGTGTTACAGCTGAGGTCATGATTTTATAGAAATTTTAATTCTCAGATGGTTCTCATGTAATTCAGTTCATAATTAAAACCTGTCAGGAGATGTGCACTTTTATTTGTTGCCAGGCAAATTCTTAACAACAACACTATTACCCAAATAGAGTATGCTGCGATTGGACAACTGTTTATCTTTGCTGCAGTCTTTTTGGCGTCAGATGTAAGTACATGCACATGTGACTTATTTCCTGAAACAACTCTCCATAAAACTTTTCGGATCATCGTAGGTCAGGAGGAGAACTCAAGTACTATCTTTTTAGCGTTCCGCTGGATTTAACTTTGTCATATAAAATATAAATGCATAAATTAAGCACTTAACATTTGTGTTTTAACATATGCATGTTAAATATAAAAGCTCTTTTTTATCACCGCTTTAATAAGATGCTGGTCATCCTAATAAAATATCCCCTCCGGCCTATTTTAGCGATTATTTTATGGAGCCATTGAATTGCATTGACTTTTGTGCTCTCCCTCATGCTACATTTCTCACAATTCATTGAATTTAGCTTTTTGTACAACTTCATATAATGCCAATCAGCTGTGTTACCTTGGTTTGATTTATAGCTCAAGGTTATTAACGTAATTTGCTTTCATGATTCTATCGGTTGACTTTATTGCACACTGACTGTGCTTTTTGCACACTGACTGTGCACTTCCAAGCATTTGAAAATTTTCCCAGTGGTATTCACTACGCCTCACATACAGCTCCGTCAAAGTCAGTAACAGCTTTTGCAGTTGTGCAGTGAGATTTGTTCTGAAGCTAAAAGTGAAGTTACCCAACAATGCATAATGAGACCCACAGAGAGCAAGAGTCCGTGACAGTGTGAGCACACTCTGCACATACGCACAGGCATGCACACTGAAACAAACACACACTCAACATCTGTGTTGTTGTTGTTCTGATCTCCAGTGGACAGGCCTGGAGTAATGGTGCTAGAGGTGCTAGAGGTTCAAGAGGAGTGCAGCATGCAAATGGCTCGCTGTAAGCACCATCGACCCCCGGGAGAGGGCCACCGGCAGGGTACTGGTGTCACTGTGGAGAGAGCATGTATGCTTGTGTTATTCAACAGAGAGACTGCAACCCACCTGATCCCTGCACCCAGAGATATCATCCATATATACCCACCATGGTGAGAGGACGCAATACACTATGTCCTTAAAGTCTTCCTTCTCTTATTGTGACTTGATCTCAGTGGTTTTACCTTAAGATTGATATATGTGCAGAGTTTGATACCAGAAGACTGTTTTCAATTTACTCTGTTGAAGGAGCAGAGAAAATTTTGTGACATCCCAACTTTTTCCTAAGCCAATCACTGTCCAGTATGCAGCAAGCACAAACTGAAAGCCTCTAGTCCTCAAAGTTTAACTCGTTCAGCAGTTAAACTTTTTAAATTTATATCATAGACAAAGTCTTGATATTTTGCTCAGGAAAAGTAAGTTAATGTATTTCCTAAAAAAATATCAGTTATTTCAAAGCAGAATGTGGTCAGATGTCTTGAATTATTTTAGCAGGGAAATGGATTTTTGTAATAGTTTAACCAAAGTGATGTCACATGAAATGATTTTTATGGAGAATAGCACAGACTATTATTTTATAGGTTAATGTTATACTGACTGCTCAGTCAATCTTTGTCCTCCATTTTCATGTTAATTTTTAGCTTAAGTGTCTCCTTGGGGGCCATCAAAGACTCCACAAAGACAGACAGACGGTGACACTACAGGATTGACTTACAACATGCAGAGATAAAGAGTAACAAAAGCTGATAAAGTATTGCTGACGAGAAATCAGAAAAGTCATAATACCACACATGAATCTAAACAGAAAAATTAATGATTAAGTATTGTCATGTATGGCATTTGAAATCGTGATTAAATAGCCTAATTGAGGTTTTCAGTGTAGAAACATACAATAGCTCACAACCATGAGCAGCAAAGCCACAGATGGAAGGACCAGTCTTTTTTCTGGATTGTTTTAGGGGTGGAGGGAGGCAGCAGTTGGCTCCAGCTGTTGGGAGTTTAGGCTGAGTGTGCTCTGGAATATCCAAGCTGGCGGAAGTGCAGGGGCCTCTTCAGCGCTCTGACGTCACGCACAGCTCCAGGGAATGCTTTACATTCCTCTTCCTGGCAGTAGTTAGGTCATTTCCAGAAAGCAGGGAAAAACACAGTAGGATTATTTTCTGGAGCATTTGGGAGCAGAGAGTGGAGGGAGCCAAAGGCCTGAGATTGAAAACACATGGCGGTGTGAGAGTATCACTGGCTCCAGCACTGTTCCTTCCCTGTTGATTTATAATCCTGAAATCACAAGACAGACTACAACCACCACCAAAAATGTTCCTTTACTCTTCTAAAGATGTACTTTTCTTCTGAACAGGCACCCTTTAATATTCATTTGTTTGTGTAAATTACTGTCAGCAGTTAGCATTTTGTCTACATTTTAATTCACCCATCACAAAAAAGTTAGAACCAAAAGCATCTGATGACAACCTGAATATTTTTGAAGCAAGATCAATTTATCCAACTTCTAACATACATATAGGACTTCAGGACAGACCAGAATGGAAAAACATGGAATTTAGGGCATGAGTGCATTTGTAAATTTCCTCTTATCAGTTTCCGGTGTGACACCTGAAGGGTTACTACCCCCCCCCCCGATTCCTGCAGTGTGTAATTTTGCTCCTCCCACCTCCCACGCCTTGTGTGTGGGCAGAGGCCTAAGCGGAAATACCAACAAGTATTATTCACTTAGAAGCTGTGACGCTGGGAAATAGAGCCACTCCTTTAGCTGGCTACCTGTGTGATGATGACAGCTGCCCACTCACCTGTTCACAAAAGGGTCAGACTTCCTGGTAGTTTTTCACCTGTTCCAAGTCAACGGCACGTTCTGCTCTATTAACAGTAAGGCTTTCACTGATTGCCGATCTCTGATAAACATCAACATAGTACTTGCAATTCTTCATGCAATGTAATGTCTGTAGAACAATGTCTCTTTCCACCACTGAATTTTTAAACTAATGTTCATTGCTAAAAGAGTTTCAAAATTATTCCCTCAGTTTATTATACGCTTGTTAAATATTAAGTTATCTATTTTATAATGTGATTAATAAACAATAAGTAAATAAATGTTATTGTAGAAAGGATAAAATTGTTGGCTATCATCTTGCCAGAGGAGTAATTTCCATTTTATTTAATTGCTATAAATCAGTCTATTCATCGATCTTGTGCATATATAATTATATCTAGTGATAATTAGTAACACTAATACTTATGTTTGATTTGCAAAAGTATACATTATTTACCTTTTTGTATATAGGGCAAAGTAAAAAGAAGAGTTTTAACCAAAACTGAATCTGTGACTCTGGACTGCATCTAAGTTTAGTTTTGTTAAGGCTTACTTAACAAAACAAAAAAACAAGTTGTTTTTTTTCTGAACATTGTCTGCCCTTCCGTTTTCAACCAAATATTTCCCTCTATCATTCTTCTGCTTCAAATATCATTGCAGCTCTGAGACAAGCTATGACTTGTACGGTAGTTTCGCTCACAGAGTGTGCTTGGCTCTGAGTCACTGATAAGCCATCATCATACTTTTTTTCATGTCACATTTGGAGAAAAAGTGCAGCTCATATACACCACAAACAACGTGTCATGCAATTATCTGGCTGTTCGTCAAGTTCCTATATTCTCAGGCCCGTATGACTCAGGTGTGAGCTGTTTACACACATACAGTATATAGAAATGTTCTCCTTTAGATTTACTGAACTTAAGAGTGCTCGGCACACACTGATAAGAATTCATGTTGAACTTCTGACCCTTAAAATTAAGCACTGGCAAGCTCTAAGTCAGTTTAAGTGAAGCATATCCAAATTATGTCACATTTGGAAGGTGTATAAATCAAGCTTTGCAGCACTTCAAGGTGTGGCCATTTGAGAACCTTGATAACCTTCAAAATTTATCTTTTATGTCTGTTAAGGAGGGCAGATGCGCCTATTTTGTATTTTTTGCTCACTTTGGATTTTATTTGAACATTAAAATAGTCTTTACCGCTTAAATCCTAAATTTGTGCAATAAATTATTCCATTTAATGTTCTGTAAAAAATGTTGCATGTCATCGGCACAATCACAGAATTCCATCATTTTTAACTCCTTGCATATGTTTTTTACACAGTGTATTCAAAGTCGTAAAGTTAATACTTTTGCACAGTCATGCTTTGGAAATCAGCAAAATTGCAGAAACAGTAGCTATAGACTGACACTAATGAACTGTATCTCTTTGCAGGCAAAGTCTTTCCATAGTGGGTTTGAGCTATGAAATTATTCTGAACACGCACTTCAGCCAAAAAGTCAACTCTGCTTCAACCAACATGTCCAATCCCAGAGGCCTGCGCTCAACGGAAAAGTGCCATCCATTTCCGCTATCTAAAACATTTGGTCTTCTAGAGGTTTCCATGGTCACAGGCGGAAACAATGCCAAACAGGTGTGTATGCCTCAGTGTCTTTAGAATGAAATGAATCATGCTGGATCCCCCAATTTGAAATTTTCTTTTTTTATGTGGGGACTTTGAAGGCACATTAATCTAAACCCTAATTCACTTTTAGTGCATTATTGGTTACAGAGTAATGTCATCAGCCCAGTAAATAAGAGCAGAGCATAGCTGGTGGTAACTTCACAGCATAGTTTGGCTACAGGTTATTATATCACTTCAGCTTCGGTTGTTAATGGGCAGAAACTCTTAAACTCAATTTTCGACTTTAAATCGCGTATTTCTAAATATTCATGCAATAAATACAAATTTAGAAATAAATTAAATAGTATTACCGTCAGTGATTGAGAAATGTCTCAAAAACATTGTCCCATTGCCTGGACACTCCTATTACCCTCTTTTCCAAGGAAAAGCCTATCTGCTGCGCAATAAAATCATTTATTTATACAAACTGTGAATTACTGCATGGCATAAGTTATTTAATATTAGCAGTGTGTCGTATAGAGCAGCACCCCCCAGTCATTGGGCAGCGGACCGGCTCCGCGTCACAAAGTATTGGTTACCGGGCAGCAATATGATTCAGAAAACCGCAACAGAAAACAATCAATAACTTAGGGCTTGGCGATTAATCGTAAAAAGATGTTTTCTCAATTCAGACGTACATACAAACAATCTCATTTCTATAGTGTGGCGATTCTCCAGCATTTTTATTCATAATAACGTGAGTTCTAGCAAAACTCGCAAGCTTAGCTGCAGCTAATGTTATGACGAGCGAGGTCACGCCCTTTAAGCGCATGGCCTTATGGGTATTTTGTATCTGCCGTAGGGGATTATGGGGGTTGCTATGTGCTAAAATTATCTTTATTTTGCCTATGCCAAGCTCTAAGCTAAACGCTGATTTAGCTACTTAACGCTAACTAGGTGGTCTGAAGAGTAGCTGAAGAGCTAACTCTCCATATCACATGTAGAAACAGGAGAAGTAGTTTCTTATCACTCCTAAACTCCTTCTTCATGTCATCTTTTTTCTTTTTACCCCATTATTTCTCCGTTGTATTCCAACTTCATCTTATCGCTTTCACTCGTAACTAAATGGAAGTGTGCCACAGTGTAGCTGTACCATACCCGGGCCGGTATGGACGTAAAAAACAGAAGGCACCCCAGGCTTGGGCCAGAGTCAATCAATAGTCTTCTGAACTTACAGATGGGTTTTACGGTGTGGGTTTGGACAAATATTTAGAAATTATGTTGTCGTTAAAGTCGGGCTGTGTCACGTCAGTGATTGCCAAAGCCAGGTTTGGTCACGATATTCATTTGAACATCAGGCTTTCAAGATATCTTAGCGAAAACCCAGTGAAACAATAAAATAAAAATAAGGGATCTACTGTTTTTGTCTCTGTGTTGACCTATGTCATTTTTCAGTATTGGATGTGTTTTTTATGTGAAACCGCAATGAGCCCCTCAATGCAGCATGGATTATGTGTTACTTTTCTAGTGGTAAGTTCTCATGTAGAAGCCGAGTTTAAACCATGAAAGACTTAAAGAAAAATATGTTATCATGTCCTTTCCTCCGCCAACATACATTTTTTTTCTTCTTTGTCTTTCGGCATTTTCATATCATTTGCATTCGGGGTCGCCTAAGCGGATCATCAGTTGTCATCCATTGTTATTGCCGGTACCCAGTTGACTAACAGTACCAGTGGTAGTATTTTTTAACCCGAGCAACAACGGATCTGTTTTGAAATTAGATTCATGTTCCGAATATTGATTTGACCAAGGTTTTACGCAGGATTCCCTTGCTGACGCAATCCTCCCCATTTATCTGGGCTTGGGAACGACACGAGAAGTAAATAGAGGAGCGGTAATCATGGTAACAATAACTGTGTGGCAACTTAAAAACTCAATGCTTCAACTAGTATTAATTGTGTCGGACACGGTCAGGTTCGGACATTAAGACGGAACGTCTGCTCTGTTTATTCCGGGCTCATTCAGTAGTCTCTTTTTTAGTTTCTCTTAGTTCTTTGAGTGTTGTTTTTGTTTTGAAACAATTTTTCAACATTCAATAGAATTATAGATTAAGTGAGGAAAAAGTCTTGAAAGTACATGATTTACAACAACAATTACAATATAATTGTATAAATTGTTTCCATATTATACAGTAAACACTTATATTATGTAGTAGTATGTGTGTTGTGTGTGGCATGTCAAAGTTGCTTATTGATTCAAAGAAAACTGAGGACAGTAGAAAAGTGATAGTCAAGGTAGACAGTGAATAAAGAGGAAATTGATGCTTATTATGTATTTTGAAATTCTAAAATTTTAATGACCAATAATTAGCTTATTTGGAATTCTAAGATGTAATACTTAATTTGTGTGGTGTCTCATTTTCATGTTTTTCTCTTTTTCAGGCTGCTTCCTTCTCTTGTCTGTGCAGTTCTGGATTTTCAGGAATTTTGACGAGACATTGTGCTTCCCTGCTGGAGGCTATTGAGGGAATGGGCCAGGCTGGCTCTTTGGGCCAGGACGTGGAGGTGGTGGTTCAGAGAGTTTACACCATCCCTATGCCTGACTACTCTCCCTTGTCCATCCTTAAGCCTAGAGGTCCCGCCAGGACCTCTTCAACTAATCCCATTGCAGAAAAAGGCAAAACCAGGTAATGTGGAGCTAGCTGATAAGCCACTGAGGTCATTGGTTTGATAGTGTTTTTCAAATAAATTATATTTTATTGGCTATGCACATTTTTCTCACACAATATGAATTCCCTTATTACATTTGTGGGGGGCGGGGGCATGCTTCCCCTTGGTGACACAATGTGTTTGTCAGTCCACCAAAATCACACTGGCTCACGCCATATGGCATTTTTTGACAAAGGCCACAAACATTCATAATCGAATCCAGCCGCTTTGTGAGCTAGTCAGACCAATTCTCAACACGATGTTTTTAAAGTTATGCACCAGCAAACCACAGCAAGAGAATTACCCACTCATGCTCCACTGAGTGGAACAGGCTTATAGTTAATTGCTTTTATTCTCTAAAGAAAACTCCTAGAATATACAACATTATAGTGCCACAAAATATTGACAATGGTCTTTTGGTGAAGTCAAGTATCCATTCATTGCACATCTACAGTCTCAGCCAACTATTGGAGGAAATCATTTTTCAGCAGCCAAATGCTCAACCACCTTCAACCGCCAGTCACTAACTACCTACCTGTGCACAGTTTAGTGCTTGGCTGTAGCCCACCGTGGGTTTCTCCGATCAAAGAAAGAAACTTATTTTTGTTCAAGGAGAATGAGAATACTGATACTGTTAGCTATGAACCAAAAAAATACACTGAAAGACAATAGAGCAACCCGTAGTGCTGAAGGGGAACTGCATAGCCACATTTGTGACTAATTTTAAGTCATTTTGTGCTCAATGGTTGATATTACACTACTTGATTTGTTCTGCTTCTGAGAATAATATGTTTATTTTTTTATTATTCTACAATTTGATTCAAGCTTCTGTAAAATATGTATATAATTTGATCCGGTGAAGTCTCGGTGAAGAGTTATTTTCTTCATACCGTTCCCTGTGTTGTTGAAATGACTCACAGCTTAACTAAAGGGTTGTTTTTTATGGGTGATGAATCAGTCAATGTTCTATTTGAAATGCATCCATTGAGCATGACCTGTAGTTGCTTGGCCCTTCCCAGGCTTTTTGTTTTGGTCCTTTGCTGAGTAATAAAGAAAAGTATTGGTTTCCCTGAGTGGAGCTTGCAGCGGGCCACTCTGGTGAAGGGAGGAGAGCCTCGGGTCAGCTGACAGACGAGCTGGCTTAGTGTGCATCGGTTGAAATATGACACTCACTCCTGGCACGCTGCTTCTGTGGTTAGTAAACAAAACACCGTCCATCTGACCGGATACACACGTGCCCTTCCCTTGATTTCTCTCAAATTCAATCAGATTCATTGGATTCATTTGCCAGTGAAAGAAAGGATGGAGGCAGGTCAGAGGGTGAAAGGTCATCACAAGGACTTGAGTTCAAAACAATGCTGCTTGTCCTGTGTGATTTGAACATTGTTTAAAGTTTATATTTTAACTGCCAATTCGATTATTTGTCCATCCTTTTTTTTTTCTTTTACCATCCTATTTCCTTTTGGTTTGGACTGATACACTGAAATGACTTTTTGTTATTTTCTTATTGTACTTTTCCAGGATTATTGTCTCTGGAGAGATGGGTAGTTTATTTGGCAGTCATCTGGCCCTATCCAGTATAAAGACAAGGACAGTGTGTACCTCTCATGTTGTGTCCCCACTGTCTACATGACTCACTCCCCTGGTTAGCATGCTTATTTAATTCGTTTGTTGTTTAGCCACAGTGTTAACACACACACAGGAGAGAAGCCAGTATGATATACACGCCTGACAAAGAAGTTAAGTTCCCGTAAATTCAGAATAGAATAAACAAGAAGATTAACTGTTTGTAGGAAGTGAGGAGAGGCTAGTTGTATTTTTTCCTCAGTGGAGTGGGAACACAATGTGCTGCAGGGATCCTGTTACAACCATGTTTATCACTCTGCCGAAACTGATTGGTGGACAACCCATAGGAAGGAATCCCGCCTGTCCGCCCCCCACCAATGAGGCCTCACTGCGCTATCCTTAATGTGTCACTTACTCAGTGTGTTACCAAGTAATGTCGAGTCCTTGGTTTAGTATGCACTCAGAGTGTGCATGTGTGTGGGTGGGTGTGAAGGAGCATGTGTGTGTTTGCTCAGGCTCACTGGATCGCAGTTCCTGGAAGAAAACCTGAGTTGCTGAGAATTCTGACATTGTTCACAACAACAAATTCCTGAAAACGGCCTATGATTGAAGCCAACCAATGGCAGAGGCCTTTTTTTTTTGGAGTGAGGGCTTGCTGTTTAGGAAGTGGGTCTGTTAACAGCTAAAGGGCAGAGAGTTGAATAAGGAGGTGGTTGTTTATGTCAAGCTGGTACCACCAAGTGTCTGCCCACGTTTTATATATTTCAAGTGTCATATCAGGCTTCATTCCAATTATTTTTATGTTCAGTGATGTTCCTCTAAAAGTAAATGTATATATGGATCCCCGCGAAATCAAAGCCTAGAACAATTTCATAAAAAAGAAGAGCAGCTCTCTAAACACAGGTTTCACATAAGAAACTGGATACATTATCTAGCAGCATTTCTACACATTTTCTTTATTAAGCTGCAATATTTATTTTTCACAAAGACAATCCTGTTGCTGAAAATACTGACTATTCCACCATATGTGTACAAATATTCAGCTGAAACTAGCCCTCAACATATTTTTTATATCATCCTGTTTGAGTAACTTATGATACAGGTTATTGTAGTAAGCCTCCTTTAAACATCCCCTCCGTATATTTATGTGGGATCTTTTTGCCGTTGCCTTACACAGTTTGATTCCAGTAAGTTTGCCAGTCATATTGGCTTGTGTTAAACAATTGTCAAACTTCTAACGACTGAATTTATGACTAATTGATTATTTGTAAGTCGTATAACAACAAAAGATTAACCACTCCTCACATCCTTTTAATTTTAATGGCCTGAGGATTTAGACTGAACTTGTCGCAGATGGGTCAATAATGAAATGAATATTGGCTGCAGCCTATTGGTAACGAGTGTTTTTTTAATGCCACGGTTTGATGTAGGAGAGAAGCCTATTGCTTTCATTTGTATTTTGAAATTGTTTGCCTTTCACCTGTACATGTCCTCGATAAACTGATTTGGGCTGGGATCTGTTTTTGTTGATATACATTTTCTACTTGGGGATTAGTGTTTAGACGTCCAAAATTGAATCCATAGAAAGTATATTTCTTATGATCTCACCTCATTTATTTTGCTTTAAGATGTTAAGGTAGTGATTGGATCGAGCATAAAGCAAACAGCTGAGAATAATCTTGGTTAAAAAATTGGCCTTCACCCACAAAATGCCATGGCCGGAATGTTATTTAGCTGTGTATTTGCAGGTCTCTGACTGACTCCATGTTTACCAACAGAAGATATTTATAGGCCCATTCAATTGGTTTAAATCAGTCTCAAATCTTTCCCCAACGTCTGGGATGTACACATGCAAGCACATGCATGATGTGTGTATGCTCACATGCCTACTCCCTTTTCCCATTCTATTCATCCTCTTCCTCCCTGGCCGTTTCTTGTCTAACCAGAGGATATGAACTCTAATGTTTACTGTAAGGGCTGTGTCTGAGCTTGACTGACAGATACTGGAGTCTGTAGTAGTTTCAGCTCCTCAGTCACCAGGAGCAGCAGAGTGCAGGAATACTCAGTATTTCACTTCCTCTCGGCTTTGTAGGCCAAAGGGCTCTGTCAGCAGTAGACTGTCAAACCGGCCACCAACATTCATTCTTCCACTTGTCAGTGCTCAGCTTAACTGTACTGGTTCAAACTGAGTTTTTCTCAATTTCAATAAAACAGTAGATATTTTAACTTTCAATTATTCTGAGAACTTTTCGGTGTCCATGTTGGTTTAAAGATTATTTTTGACATTAATCCCTAAAGGTCAAAGTGATGCATCTTTAGATGTTTGGGAACAATCCGTGCCTCTGTTCACTATTCAAAAGAAAAATAATAACTTCTGTCTGCTGAAAAAAATGCAGGTATTTTTTCAATGCAAACTGGTGTTTAAAAAAAGGAGAAAGCAACATGCTTTAGTTTTAATTTGTTGATATCGGAGTTTTTTTCCTGCCCCAGAGTACAAATGGGTCATGAATATTATTTTAACATTTTAAAGGATAAGATGAGTGAAGGAATTTCATATGAAAACACAGAATTTTATGCTGTATTTTCATAATCTAAGATCCAATCCAGATAAGCAGACGGATACTTGTTAAATGTATAATATTATTTAATTTTGTCTTGTTTAAGTGTCTGATTTTGACTCTGCATTAGATTTCTTTATGACATTTTTGTTTTTTCAAAGGCTCTGTGTGCTTGTCCAGGACAGCTATGGGATGTTCAGCGTTGTCCAGCTCCATCCCCTGCCCAGCAAGGACGACATCTACCTGTACTGCCACATGTGGCAGGGGCGGACCTGTATGCTGAGAGGCATTAAAGTGGTGCAGCGGGTTACTCGGGAAAGGTGAGCGCACAGACTCCTCTTTATCTGTAACTATATGCATGGGCAGCTCAATATCAGATCACAGTTGTGTGTAAGCTTCAACCTTGTCTCAATACCAATTTTTTATACAAGTGTGTGCTGTATGAGAGATTTTCTCACTCTTTCACTCTTTGGGAGAGTAGCCCTCAGTAAATGTTTGTAAGAGACAAGATCTGATATGGATTGTGAGGTCAATTGTCTTGGAGTTCTGTACTGTGAACACCATGTGAGCATTTTAGTTTAATATTAGTATTTAATGTTTGAAAGTAAAGTATCAGCAAATTCATCATTTTTAACGTCCTTCCACATTTACAATAAAATGAAAATTGAATGTTTGCAGCTCCTATTAATACGAGCAATGCCTGCTTTGCGGCCAGCAGTGCAACTGTGTTTACATGTAAAGTGATACCAAGGTATACCCTCTGTGTCCATGGTGAGTTTCCATCGACAGGATCCCAGATTAGATGCAGTTAGAAGAACTGACATGGGGACATTTAGTGACTGGCTGGTGGTATCTTTATATCCTTATTTCCAATACCACCACAGTCTACAATGTCGCCGGAGGGTGACTGTGATTGGAGTGGGATGGATGGGATATCTTCAGTGCTGGCACATGGTCTTTTCTAATAGTTAAACTGGGGGGAAAAACATGCAGACCGCGTCACAGTGAATTTGGAATTCATTTTTTCTTCTCAGAATTATTAAACTAGTGAAGTAAACGTTTTTCTTTTAAGTATTTCATGATCATGTATGCTACTACTACTATCTAAGAGTAGTGTGACACTTAAACCCTTATTATTTTCTTGCCATTCTCAGAAATGAGCCATATTTTCTCATTTAATCTTCAGCAAGAGAGAAAATACGCTAATCTTTGAAGTGTCAAACTATTTCCTAAACATCAGCAGCTGTGGTCTTTATAGAGTTTTACAAAAAACACTGGGACACCAACCTGCTGCCTTTGACATTATTGTGTCCTAACTGTATTGACCTTATGATGAGGAGATTTTTTCGTGGCAAAGGTTCCTATCTTAGATATAGTCCTGTTATTATTAAGTATTGATCAGCACCTCATCTGTGAAGTTTAACTAAACTGCAAAATCAACCATACTGGAAAGGAAAGTGTTCTCAAAAATCGTCAAATTGTCTTTTATTGAGGAAAAAATCCAACATAGTTGACAATTAATCTCGGCTAGAATTCTAAATTAAGCAAGTAGTGATTATTAGAAAACAATGAAAATCCTTTTTTTCAGACTTAAAACTGACATTTTTGTATCTTCATTGCGCTTACTTAAAAATACGTGCATTAATCTCAGATTGACCTTCTTGCTGCGAGTTGACGGTGATAAGTTAGTGTGCTACTCTGCTGCCCATATCTCCACTTTGTCACTTTGTCCTAGAATAAGGCACTGTAGCTGCTAATTGTCACATTCATTTATCCAATGGGTCAGAGGTCATGTTCCACTGTTTTCAAATTTTGTCAAGGTTCTGAGAGCCATTCAGCGTAGTCATTAATGTGCTATGTGTCTTCAAAGACGGTTAATGGTAACGTAAGCAGCAGCCCTTACTGACA
The DNA here is from genome assembly GCA_009660295.1 of Lophius piscatorius. Classification (NCBI taxonomy): domain Eukaryota; kingdom Metazoa; phylum Chordata; class Actinopteri; order Lophiiformes; family Lophiidae; genus Lophius; species Lophius piscatorius. The sequence continues at coordinate 33,431 of VRLP01002694.1, read as the reverse complement.
ATGTATACAAAAGAAGAACAAGCTTTCATTTGTGTTATTTCCTTGATTGATTGAAAGGAACATGATCTAAAACCATCTTGTTCCTTTGGCGGGTTGTTATGCAAGCCGTTGTTGTACTTTGTGACAGGATAATATAACTCAGTAACAACTGGAATATGTTTCAATGGAGCTGCCAGGAAGGCGAAAAGGGGGAAGACAAAAGAGGTGATTAATGGATGTTGTGAGAGAGGACATGCAGTTGGTTGGTGTGACAGAGGAAGATGCAGAGAACAGTGCAAGTTGGAAACATTGATCTGCTGTGGCGACCGCTAAATGGAAAAGCCGAAAGAAGAACAACAACTGGATTATGTTTGACAACATTAGATGTATTTTCTTTAAAGGATGTCACTTTTTTAACGCAAAACATGTGTGACAAGACTATTTTTATTTTTATCCAGCTTAACCATAGAGCATTTAAAAGGTGAAGACATATTCACTAACCAAGTACATGAGCTGTGAATCAAATCACAATAAGTTGAGTGAGTCCTGTTAGTCTTGTCATTGCTCATCCTTCAGCAGGCCTCACTGGACTTGAATGAGCTGCAGAACCTGTTCCACACAAAGAAACCCTGTGATTACAGGCTGACTAACAGGTTGTTGGCAATGAATGATATGGCAGCACACACGGATGAACAACATTGACTAGCCACTGTGAGTGAACTCAACTATAATTCTCTGAAAAGAGACAATGAATCAAGAGTAGTACATGTCCAGTCAGAGCCTCTACATTATCATTTAATTATTGAATCCATACTTCGGCATCAGTTTGACGTAAATGAAACGACATAAAAGCTCTTCAATCTGTCTGCACCCAAACAAAAAGTTGATGCAAGATGGCAGAATTAAAATTGCGCCTGTCGTTTAGTAGCTGATCTTGTAACCCTTATTATTTAAACCAATACAACGATACTGTGATATCCATGGGGTGTGAATTGTTTTCCCATCCTTCGGTATCCTAAAACTTCCTTGTAAAAAACAGTTTATGTGTGCGTCTGCTCTGCCAGCCTCAGCATGCGCTGCGTTAATTCTAGGTATTGTTAAAACAGGCTCTGTCTTAACACATATTTCACTGTAAGTGAAACTGGCTTTGAACGCTCTCTATCTTCCCATCAGAGTTTCTTATTTACTATTCTCCCCCACCCCCCACCCCCCTTTCAGTGCCCCATCCCTCTTTATGGTTTTTTCCCTCTTTTCTTGTTTTTCACTCTCAGGCGCAGCAGGCTTTTCAGCTTGATAGACAGTCTATGGCCCCCAGTGACGCCTCTTAAAGATCATGGAAACACACCCAGTTTGTCCAGTACGGTAAGTACTTACCCTACAGCAGAAATCATGAATCTTTTTCCAGTGAAGAGCTGGTTTGGGAATTATTCTCACGTAGAGACATTGTGTTGATCATAATCTTCACTATAGTATATATCCAGAATAATCTAAAAATGTCAATGACATTCCCTCCATTTTAACATGACATCAAGTTGCCTTTTTTTTTTCCTCAAACTAGAGACTGTTTAGCATTTTGTCCCCCAAAATTACTTGGATAATTAATTTTTAATAATAGTTGCTGATTTCCTTCTTTTCAGATTTAATCAGAATAAGAAATACTGTTACATCCCAAGAAAGTTTACTAAAGGTTTTGCTTCTTTTTTTTTTGCTTAAGTGCGACAAAGGAATTAGGTTAAGTTTGTGCGTCGTGTTTCATTTCTGGAGCATAACTCAAAAATAATTGTATATTCTTTCATGAAATGTTTCAAACACAAGAACACACTACTGAAGTGGTACTGAGGTGGAGCCCTTTACCGCTTAGGGAACTTTTGTCTCAGATAAGTGTATCACCAGCATAACTCAAAAACTGGAGATTTGCCTTTAAAGTGTGTAAGGAATTTAAAAAGTTTTTTATTTTTTCCATTTCCTTTTTCAGTTTTGGAAAAAACTTTTTCTCAGGACAAGAATTTGAAATAAAAGGGACTAATTGAATAATTATTTTCCGTTTTTCATTACTTCAATGAAATGCACCTTTAATACCTTAGTATATCTTATCCATGACATTCTTCATTATAGTCGAGTTTTCCTCTTAGAAGTTGGAGGGTAGGAGGATGTTTCTTTTAATTTGCCCAAACCAGTAAGTAAGCTCTGTGTTATATTCCTGCCAAATATGTTTTCATTGGACACAGAAGCTGCAGTAGTGGTTGTTATTTGCAATAAAGGTTTGCACAGACAACCAAACATAATTAGCTGTGTCAATCAGACCATTTACTGTTGCTATTTTTATTTCTCTATTTTTCATGACTGTTGCTACCTACAGTGCCCTCCAGAGTTATTGGAAGCCTTAAAAAAAAAAAGAAGGGTCAAATGATGCAGGAAATGTCTTTATTGTCTATAACCATATTCTTGAATTGAGATTATACTCAAGTAACATAATAAACAGAAATCTGACTTTCTTAACATCAAACAAATATTTTTCACTTAAACTTGTCCCTCAACGATTAGCAGCTCTAGGAAATATGGAATTAAGCTGGTAGCTGACCCACATAAGTTATCCTTATTTAATGTTTTTCATCCACTTGTTTGAGTAGGAGTTCTTCAGTGATGGAAAATGACTTCCTGCTTTTACTCGACTATAGTTATGAGGTGACATAGGCCCAATTCGCTCTGACATTCTTCACAATAGTAAAGACCAGAGAGCAGAACAATAATGTTGTCGAACTGCAAAAAAACGGCAGTTGACACAATTAATATCTCAACAAATGTCAGTTTCCACAGTCAGATCAAACATTTTGAAGTTTAAAGTGACTGGAGATGTTAAAAATCAGCCTGGAAGAGAACATGTCTGCAATCTAGCCTATGCACTGTGAGGAGAATAGTTCTACCGGCAAAGACTCTCCACCACAAGTTGTTTGTAAGGGTAGTAAGAAAAAAGACTGCTGTCCAGTACACACCCAGTAAAGCACCCAAAGTTTGCCAAACACCTTTTTCAATGGAACCAGGTGATGAGATGAGAACAAAATAGAACTTTTTAGCAAAAAACATCCAAGATGGGTGATGAATAGCAAGAATGAAAGCCATAGAGAAAAGCCCCTCAAACCCGCTGTAAAATCTGGTGCTCTATCTCTGATGCTGTGAGGCTATTTTTCCCCAAAAGGCCCTTGATATCTTATGAAAAGACATGGTACCATGGAGTCCATCAAATACAAGGAGATACTGGATGAATGCCTTCCTCTGCCGGTAAATTTAAAGTGAGACTTGGTTGGATCTTCCAGCAGGACAATGATCTAAAGCTCACCTCAAAATCAACCCAACAATGGTCAAACAACAATGGTCCAAAGACCAGTCACCTGACCTAACCACCTTTGGGGGCTTTACTTAAGAGTAGAGTCCACAAGGTTAAACCTCAGAATCTGAAGGAGTTGGCGGATTTTGTATAGAGGAATGGTCTCAGATCTTCTCCCTGTGTTCTCAAACCTCATCACACACTGCTGAAGGAGACTCATGGCTGTTACTGTGGCAAAAGGGACCTCCACAAAATATAAATGCAGCGGATGCCGATAATTGTGGCACAAATGTTTTGGATTAAACATTTTTTGTTCTATATCAAAAAACATAATGTTTTTTCAAATGATGTTTCTTAAGTCAAAGTTGAGCTTATTTTAAATAAATCTAATTTTATATCATGGGTATAGACAAAGATATTTTTTGCATCTCATAAAGCTGAATTTCTTTAAAGGTTGGCAATAATTCTAGAGGACATGTATCTACAAATCTTTATAGGAAGATAAACTATATTAAATCTCAATCCCATCTGCAAAGCTCTGATTTGTTGTATGCTTCTTGAAAATGAGGAATGCAGACATCATTGGGGCATAACGGCACACCTCGATAAATCACCTAACGAATTGGAAACACAGTATCTGTCAACAGTACCCAGTTTAACTTTAAGTGAATGGGAAAATGTGTCCAAACTTTTCACTGGTACTGAGGCTTAAATTTCTTGTTTAAAGTTTACGTTCCTGCATAGTTATGCTGAAGCCTGCTGAATTTTGTTTGAGGAAGCAACACACAGTTCAAGTATTTTCTTGCAGTTACACTGATTTGACAGGTGGTAGTAATTCCTCAAAATTCATAGAATATTGGGAAAATGAGGGAAATTCGATCAACATCGTTCAATATTACCAATGATTTTTTTACTATGCGTGTTTTAATACAGTTTATTTTTGCAAGAAAATCAACATAACACCATTTACTTCTCGCCATTATTGGCTAAATGTGCCATCGCTGCAGAAATCAGTAGATGATCCAAGTATTACGTAAAGGTATTGTTAAGTATGCTGCCCCTACATAACAACACGGATGGAAATAAATAAAATGGAAGGAAACAATTTCCCCCAGCTGACTACGACTATTACTGCAAATACGTAATACATGACTATACTCATATTCGCATTTGCAACAAACCCTTTAAGAGCTGCTTTACACACAACAAATATAGATCACACAAACCCATTGAGAAAAAATTATAATAAATAATAATACATTTAATTTATAACACCCTTTACATTTGACTCAATTCTCAAAGTGCTACAGGGTAAAAGCAGATAAAAGCATTAATAAAATCTATAATAATAATTATATAAAAATATTACCAAAAAGCAGCAATGTTAATTAAGAGTTATAGGTTCTGATAAAAAGGAAAGTTAAAAAATGTAGAAAACCTTGTTATGGCCTTCAGTCTGTAACAGCTGATTGAGAAGAAAGCTTGATTGGAATTTGGGAATCAATATGTTTTCTTCAATATGAAGATCATTTTGACACAATATTCTTTTTTTTTTTGATTGTTGTTTGTTCTAGGAAAGTAGACCAGCAGGTACAGCACCGAGTTTCTGCTACTTATTGACTGGTCAGGAGAGCTCAGTTCAGCCTGTTGAGGAGGAGGCCGAGTCAGCGCTTTACCTTTCCCCCTCAAAACGGACATTACGAGACATACTGCAGGTGAACCCTTGCGCACAGAATTTCAGTCTATGATTATAACTTCAGTAGGTCAAAAATCCAACCTGTTTTTTCTTTCGTCCCTCTTTTAGAGTGCTGTGAAAACCTGTCGTTGCAGTTTTGTTGCCACTGTTGTATACAGGAGAATAGCTCAGGTACATTTGTCGTTTTTCCTTTTATTGTTACAAAGCCCTGGCTCATTTGATTTTAATCAGGTGAACATAAATGTCTTGTCTTCTAAAGCGCCTCAGTCAATCCCTTTGAAATCAATTGAACCAACAAACTGATAAGATTGAGCTCTGACGTCGACAACAGTGTTCATATTACTATGTATGACAATCTCGGTGAGGCCCAGGCGTTCTCTATCATTGATTGGTGAAACCTTTAAACTTTGACCAAGTTGAGATTGCAGCTCAGAACAAAGTGTTGGACTTTGCCACGCCCTCGCACCACAGTAGCACAGATGCACTTTTTAATGTGGTACTACAAACTACCATTGTGTTTAGTTTGTCGAATGAATAATCTTATCAGAGCTGTTTTCAGGTTAATCATCAAAAAAAAACTATAATTTACACGTAATTAATGATTTAGGCTTCTGTTATGTAAAGTTTCCTTGAAAAAGTTTTATATGTCAGTGTGTGTTCTGGTTTCTTAATAATTCTGTTCTTGTGTATTCCTATTTCAGAACAGTGATGTAGGCCAAGATGAAGTATGGTTGGTGCTGACAGACCACAGTCTTCAAGAGGAGCAACCAGAGAAGCCGTACAGGCGAACAGTAGCCCTGTGTGTGAACACTTCCTGTGTGCTCACTTCCTCTGTCCTCGAAGCACTACATTCCGCTGCTGCCTGTCGCTTGTCATTCAGAGATGCCATCAAAGAACATGGTATGACCGTGTAGTTGCCTAGTAGTCCATTCAAACATTCTTTTCATAAGGTGTTTCTTTTATGACTGCCAGTTGTGAGGTATGTCACTGAAGTATTTAATTTATCTCCTACTTCTAATTCAATAACATCGTTTTAAATGTGAGGCTTAATAACTGAATCTTTTTAGTAAAGACCCGCCCGATCCCTATGCTGGAAACTGAACTATGGAACTGTATATTTAGTAGTTCAAACTGCCTCCAATCAAATCATTACAATGGTAAAAAGCTGCTCACTTATTTATCTGTGTTAAACCAATTGAATTGCATTATAGGAAATGCATACACAAGTGTTTGACAAGGGAGAGCATCCTGTAAATTAAAACAATATTTATAATTAATACATACCCAAATGTCAACTTTGATCATTTTCCCATCTTGACTTCAGAAATGTTAATATCAGTAAATTTTTGGAGGCAGGCTTTGTTCGTTGTTGACACAAGGGTTGCAGCAGTTACCACTTTTATCACTAAATAATATTTAATGGTTATTACAGCCTTTGCTTATTACTGGTCTTAATAATAAAATGGCAGGGTAATGTCAAATGAGACTCTCCGTTGCTCTTCAACTACCAGTCAGAATCCGCAAACGGGCACAGCTGCAGCTGAGAAATGGCAGAGAGAAGCAAAACGGATATCACTGATCTCTTTGCCCATATTTACAGTGTTTCAGCGACTACTTGTCCTATTTGGATGATCTTGGAGTTTTTTTGAGACTTATGAGGATGCTGAGCCCATTTCTGATATTCAAAATGCAAAATGGCTGCCAGAAAAAAAAACAGACTTGGTCATGCTTTAACGCCCAGCGGGCCAATATTGATGGATTTTCAATTGATTTTGACGTAACTCACTTGCATAATACATTGGAGCTGCATTTTATACGAGAGATCGATTTCACTGGTTTGAATGCGTCATATTTTTTAAGTTTTGCTATTGTTTTGTAAACGTCACTACTGCAAAGGTTACAGCTGCTTGAGGAACGATGACCTGTACTACTCTAACTGGTACATTTTGCAGCATATTACCGCAATGTATTACCTACTAACTGTACAGAAAAGATTTAGGTCTTGATTTATTCAAATTCACCAAATACGGAAACAAATATGTTTTCACCATGTAATGTAATGGAAAGGAAAGTACATGGTTAACTAGACGTGTACCGATTGAAATTTTCTTGGCCGATCACAGATTTTTATAGTTTTTTTCCTTTAAAGTTTAAAACTCATAATGAGTAAAGTATTTAAAGTACTTTTAAAATTAAAATAAGAACTGTAACCATTCTTATTTTGAATGGTTACAGTGGAAGGGACAAGGCTGGTCGGCATTGTGTTATGTGCATGTAAACCGTCCTGTGTAAATTAATTCACCCTCCATCCTTAAATCGATTGTATGAAATCTCGATGTGAAAATAGAACTTTGCAAGCCTTGTTCAGTCCATCATATGTTATATTTTTGCTTTATCTCAAGGACTGCTGGGCTTGTGTCTGGCTCTGAGCTCCCGCAAACTTTAGCTGCTCTGCTAAAGTTAGCTTGTTAAGATTTAAAACTATAAAAGACATCATGGATACATAGACACAACAGGCTGGTGGCTGGCTGAGGAACACATAGAAATGCAGTTTTTCCCACTGGTTGAGAATTGACTTGCTGTGGTGGGTGGTACAGCACAGCGTTTGATGAATGGGTTCACTTATAAACTATTCAAACACATGTTTATCACTTACTCCATTTATTGCAAATGAATAACCAGCCTCTATTTTAGAGAAGCATAAATAACTATTTACATATTTAAATCAAATTACCATTTGTGAACGAATAATCGCTCTATATATCTTATTTAAACATAAATTAATAAAAACAAATAAGTAACTCTTTACATTTCAAAATAAATTTCCATTTGTGAATGAATAAACACCCAAATAGATATCTTTCGCTCACCTTATTTCATATTTCAAAATATATGACTGTTAATAAATAACTATCAGAATCTCTACACACATGATAAATTCATGTGTGGTTTTTGAACAAATAATTCAAAAACCACTCGTGTAGTTGCTACTACACTGTTCCTTTTGTTGTTCAGTATTTGCGGCAAATTACTCCTGCTCATGATAATCCCATATCTACAAGAAAAAGGTTGAATTGGACTCGGTTTAGAATTTGACTCTGTAACCAATTTTTTTTGTTTATGGCATAAGCATATACTTATGTTACCTTTTGCTTAGCATTGTAGTTTAGGTGCTCTTATTTTGAAGGATCACAGCGGAAGTAAGATTGGTCAGCACTATGTTTTTTGACTTGATGAAATCAGCACAGATCGGTCCTCCTCATGGTGTGTTTATTAAAACAATGATATGACATTTCGGAGTGAAAATGAAAAATGATATAGACTGTGGTGGTTCACCAAGAGACAGATGGATTTATAATTATCAATATCGTACGCACAAGATAATTAATTGTGCCCACAATATGTTTTTTTTCAAGGGACTTCCGGACCTATGTAATTCGCCTCTCCTTATCATTAAAAAATATTCAGAGCGGTGTCACATTAACAAACACTTTCTCAAGTTTAACTGACAAATATTTGTAAAGAGAAATAGTTTATTAGTACATACTTGTTTATTCTATTATTATGTTCTCGCTGTCAATGCTAATTCTGTTAACATGTATATGATAATTCCCATAATATGTTAACATACCATACGCTAATTATTTTTCAACAAATTCAGACTGCACCTGGAAGCCTCCGTCTCATATTTGAAGAATTAATTCTTCTTTTATTAATTCTTAATTCAACTGGGCGGGCTGCCCAAATAGAGCCTATGAGTGGGAAACACTAATATGGACTCAAGTGTAATAGGTGATTACTGCTACTTTTCATTGCAGTTAATGCCAATTATGCTATTTGGACAACGTAATAAAGGTACCATCCATCAGCTTCTATATCCTGTTCATTTCTAACATGAGACACTTTCTCGTTCACATCACTGGCACGTGGATTGCTTTCAGTGTTTGAACTCAACTGAACCAATTTCATTTATTTTTGTCTTTTTTTGAAAAATAACCGGCACACACAAATCTGACAGACAGTATTGTTGGCATAAAAGAAGATCCCAATCTTTCTATATGAGCATTTATCGTAAAGCGATCTTTCATCTCCAGCTCTTCCTTCAGCTCAAGTTCAATCCTGCTTTCATTGAAATTATATGTCCTTCAATATTGGTGCTGACATGTTTTTATTACCTGACATTCTACAGTTACATTATCCTTTCATCATCGCTATTGTCCTGTTTACTATTGTAACACTGGCCTTAAAATAACTTAGTGAAAGCATGCTGCTATGATTATCTGATCTAAGGAAAATAAAATATCCTACACACTTTCTGCCATATCTGCTCAAGGGTAAGTAAAATAGTTATTTTTACTCTTTGAAAATAGTTTCATGATTCCACTATCATGAAGGATTTGTGTTCATTCCCCTGTGTGATTTATAAATAATAATGAGAAACTAGGACATTTTCTCAGCTACAACATGAAAACCAATACCCTTGCAAACCAAGTTGTAATGATAATTTCTTTTAGTGCAGGGTCTGAGTACTTCCTTCTGCACTGCACCCTGGTTTCCGGATTACCTCAGTCAGTTATGATATTGTTTATCCAAGTTTCCCTCCCCCAATAATATTTTGATTTCAATTGGTCTTAATCTAGATTTGCTCGTGTGTGTGGAGCAGTCAGTTGTTGAGATGTTCTCTGAGGATCCTGCAGGCAGTATCGAGTACCCAGCCAAGCTTCAGTCTCTGTCCCAACATGTGAGACTGGATCCCCTGAGTCCTGAGGTCACACCCAACTCTCTTTGCTCACTGACAGGTCAGTCCCTAGAACCCCCATCCCTTTCCAACATGCACTCTCACTTTGAGTCCTTTGGTTTCACTGTAACTGGTTCTATTTGAAGTGATTCCTGTCCAACAAGCCTGATTTGTTGTTTTCTCAGGGGAACAAAACCACTTGTTTTTTTCATATACAAGTTTACATCTCAGCAAGAGGTCTTGAGGCTTGAAGGCATTTCTTTACACGATTTTTTTTTTCACTGTCCTCCGGCTGGTATTGTTTTGTGACCTTATGAAATAGAGAACACATGGAATTTGCCGGTTCCGTGTCGCTTTACAGTGAAATTAACTCGCCTGCCCCACATAAGACTTTAAATTTCAGACGAGGCAGCAAATATGGCTGTAGGAATATGTTTAATTGAACACAAAATTGTTTTCCACAAATCTTCTCGGCAAATAGTCAATGTGGATGTTTCTTTACCTTTGAGAGATGTTCACTATTTGCCAGTTACAGGAATGATTGACTTAATCAACAAATCACAAAAGCGGCTCAACTGGTTTTTATCAATCTCATCTGATTTAAATTTTTAGCTAAAAGTCCTCGTTTTGAGGTATCTGTGCTTTCTTGTATTCTTTTCTGTTACGTAAATGTGTTGCTGAGAAGACCAGCTTCAATCAGAGGTTTCATGTCAGTGATGAGTGCAAAGATCAAACTGTGAACCTTTTTGTTTCAGGCCCCTCTAGCCGTACATGTTTGGTCAGGTGGCTGAAAAAAATCAAAAAAGCATTTTACCTTTTGCACTCATGCAAAAACGCTATCTTCTGGAAATTAACAGTGGGAAAAGGCTCAGAATGGAATGTACACGAATGATTGATCAGTGCTACATTCAATATTTTATTTAAGGTCTGTATTTGTGGGACAGCAGTTGTTAGATGATGTTTATGCAGGGTGCACTCTGCTGCATGTATCACCACAATATCAGATAAAGCATGAAATGTGTTGTGTTTATCTCTTACAAACTGCCACAAACTCACTCTCACTTTAATCCTATGCGTAGATCATTTATCTGTTTTTCTTCTAGCTATGTTTCAACGATTTTCCCATGGACTCCAGAATTTAAAAAATAAGCTTGTAAATGATTAATAGAAATAAGCTTGAGTAAATTAAATCTGCGCGTACGGGAATAATGTCTATGGATGTTTACTTTAGATGATTTTGTCAGGTTCTATGAATTTAAACTCTTCTCTTTCTGCCTGCAGGAGTGATAGTTGGTGTAGATGACAACAGTGCTTATTCCTGGCCGGCCTGCAACCACTGTGGGAGTGACAGCCTAGAGATGCCAGCTGGACGACTGTACGTTTAGTCAAAATAGCTCAATGTCAAACTTCATGACAAATCATGACCATTTTTGTTTACCCCACAGTGAAAACTTTCACTGCGGATCTTGTGAGTCAATGGTGGACAAGCCGGACACAAGGATTCAAATGGAAGTATACCTGAGTTCTTCAATTAGTAAATGTTCGTTAAAGGTGAAGGTGAGGAGGTTGTTTATACCAAAAAATTTTATGGATGTGTGGTATATGGTGAATATAAATGTATTCGGACTGATTAAGTGTTGTTTACACAGAGAAGCAACAGGTGTTTAAAGGTATAATTCAGTCATTTTTAGATGCCACCAACAGTTTCCTGTCAGCTTTGCTCATAACAATGGTTGAAAACAGGGGGAAACACCTAGTCTAGCTCTGTCCTGAAATAAGTTGTAACTCAATGGGTAGAGCGGTCGTCTCACTATTGGAAAATCGGCAGTTCAAGCCCGGGAGTCTACATATTGTAGGCTTCTTCAGGGATAGTTCAAATGCAGTATACTATATTGCAATGTGTATACCTGATTAAAAAAGGATTTATTATTATTAAAATTAGTAAATTATCCTGCCGACCAGCACCTGTAATACTCAAAAGTGTAAAATCAATTTGCTTGATTTAAGGGGAGGTTGTATGTAGGCCTATTTCTTTGCTAGGACCAATAACTTTTTTCATTCACAGTTTTTAAGGTGTAGGAACTTAAATTATTTGCTGTATTAACATTTGCGTGATGACATTTAATGGAAACCCTTCTGTGACCCCATAATCAGAAAACTAAGTGAGCCAAACTGATAAAAAATGATCAGCGTCCCTCTTATCGTCCAGGTCACATATATATCAGTCTCATCACAGCATATAATTGCAGCATTTGCATCGCATGCAGAACATAAAGCTGATAGCTAGAAAAATGAATGGCTCTGCACTTCTTTTTGTTTCACCCCATAAAGCTGCACCAAAAAACCATCATGTCCATCCTGAACACTGCAGCACTGGAGGGTAATGAGGTAAGTTTGCTTTCTCCAAACAGTTACATAATGCTGTGGGGTGAACTACACACTGGATAGGTCTTCTGCCAATTCGTCCTGAAAGTAAGAGTCATCTGTTCATGTCATGGTGATAAAAGCCTGTTTTGTCCTAATAAAAATGCCTTAGTCATGCTGGTCATTGAAACAGTTGAGGAATTTGCTGCCAAAACACTGATGTAATCTTTCAAATCCTTATTTGATAGATTTGCATTCAGTGGGAACATTTTGATAAAATTCCTGGTATACAGATGGGTTGTGGAGTTTTTACTTAATCGGGCAAATAGTGTTTGTGTATTTGTATTCCAATCAGTAATACTGGGATTAATGCAGCGCAAAATACTAGATTAACACTAGACCACCATCCCAGTGTGCAGAAGTCGGGATATATTCTTACAGCATAATCAGATAAAAATCCGGAGTAGTGTTTTCTGATGCAGTTAGAAGCGGAGGGAAGATGTTTTATAAAAGGAGTTTTCAACCTAAAATATTCTCCATAAATAATTAGTTGTATGTTTCAGTTCTCAGGTTATGATGTAGAGAGTGTCCTTGGAAAAGAGGTGGGACCCCTTGCTGTGTTTGTACGGGTTGTCACCAGGAAACCTACCCTCTGGATTGGCCTGGAAGAGATCTGCCTGTGAGGCTGTCAGGGCAAGTAGTTAATGATATCAATCTTTAGGTTCAGCTGGCTCCAAGGATCTGTGCAGTAGGCCTTGGTTTGAGCCAGTTTAGCCCCCCCCTGAAGGCCTCCCTGACAGCTTGAGGCTGTGCTGAAGTGAACGGCTGTAAGAAGACAAGGACTTGTTTATGCTAATGATATGTCATCCTGTGGACCAGGAGTTGACAGCCCAAGGGCAGACCAGTGGCATGCAGTCTGTCAAAGCAGCACACGTGCCCATCCAATGGAATGTGACATTCTGAACGCAAATCTTTGCTGAAAAAAAACAACAGCCTTACAAATCATCTACCTCTGTTTAAAAAACCTGCCGTTTGCCAATAAAAGTTGTATTTACAGACTTTTCTATTCCTTGTTGCAATTTTTGACTTATCAGAACACTCTTCAAAACAACCTAACAACTCCATGCAAAAAGCACTCCGAGGCCAGAATATAGTTTACACTTTTCAGCAATTTTATTATAGATTCCATAAACAAATGTTGTCAAGGTTTCATACAAACTATATAAAAGTTCATGCTCTGGCTCTTATACAAAGATTGGAATTATATAACAAGTACCATATCATGTATAACGTTTAAATGCAGTAATAAAATAACTTAATACAGAAAATCCCACAAAAAATATGGCAATCATATTTTCCAGTGCCATTATGGTAAGCTTAAAATACATCTGGTACAGATGGTAAAACACGAAGTGTCTGTTGAGGTATGTCTCCTTAAACTCAGTTCATTAAACCATGACTTGTCATCGGCTCTCTGCACTTGAAGAGCCCGCAAAGGAGGAGTTGGGTATCTGCTTGAAGAAATCTCGGAGCCCTGTGAGCTCTCTGGTTAGCTGCTCGATCGTTTTATGAAGTCTGTCGTTCTCGTTGCTCAGTTCTATCATCTTTTGTTGCATTTCCAAGTTGCGCATCTTAGCTTTGTCCCTGCTTTTCCTTACTGCAACGTTATTCCTCTCTCGCCTCTGTCGGTACTCCATGCTGAACCTGTCCACCGACTTCTTTCCTTTTTCCCTCCCCATCTTCCGTGGGGAGGACTTAGCCGAGCTGACGCTGGAAACAGGCTCTGGAGTGGTGGGGGGAGTAGGCTGCCCCGTAGGGAGGCTGACGGAGGTCTGGGCGCAGGTCTCGATCTGGGAGGGCAGGGATGAGGACATGTCGCTGTCGCTCCAGTCGGACTCTTGCTTGATGGGCGCATTGAACACCACCTTGGCCATCAGGCTGTCCGTCTTTCTCTCCGCTGCGTATGTGGCTGGCATTTGTTGCATGCCTCCGGGCTGCACCGAGCTCTGTAGGTTGTAGAAGTCCACCTTCTCTTGTTTCACAGTGTTAAACAGGTCGAGGAAGAGCTCGTCGTTGCACAGCTCCAGGTTTGGCACGGCTGTCATGGAGTCGATGTATTGGCTGAAGTCGATGGCACTCTCGTCGTCGTACATGGCAGGGGCGGTGCTCAGCTCCACCATGGTGGCTTCCTCGACCGAGCCGTCATTCCTGCTGCCCGGCTTGCAGCCCCCCTGCTGTGGCCCGCCCAGTTTCGTGCTCTCGTAGAAGTTAGCAGGCTCCATCGACCAACTCATAGTGCATTGTGGAGACACGCAATGAGAATCCAGGCTGTATATGTCACACATGAACCCTGTTGGCTCGCTCACGTGGATAGGAAGGAAACTTGTTAAAAAGTAGCAAACAGGTGTGACGACACAGCAACACCCCAATGACTGATCTCTCTGCAGGTCCCTCTTTCAATGTATTCTTTGGCTAATCCCTGCGCGTTAAATATCAGTACCTGGTTAATGGTAAAACTGATCTGAGGCATCTGCACGTTAGCGAAGTGTTTTGTAGTGTTTTGTCGCTGACGTCACACACTTGACGCCCTCTCATGAGCCACTCAAGGCGAAAGGGGGGTCACATGGTGTCTGTTAACTTCCCATTTGAGAAGAGAGGGGCGTGGTGCTCATGCCACCCACTTTTTACTACGACTGTATGAATGGGTCACAGTTGTTTACATAGTTCGGACTGGGTTTTGGGAATTGAGATGTATTTGTCTATCATTAATATGTGGTTCAAAAAGTTGTGTTAGATAATTAATTAATCTATGAGCAGTAAGATTACATCACACAAATAATCATTACAAATAAGTGTGCAGATGGTTTATCTGCTATATGTACCAAAAGCAGGAGCCATGCCTGACTTATATCACTGTGGCAAATGCCTCAGTTTTGATGGATTGTGCACTAATAAAATCGTACCATACTTCAGATTTTGATCATTTGATAACAGAAAAATATTATTTTAGTTTTTTGTAGTCCTTATTGTAAGTGAAAAGTGTCAAGTAGTTCACAAAATGAGCTAACTCAGGTTAGGTTAGTATTTTTTATTTTCTTATGCAGGGTATGACTTTATGGAGGTATATGGCATTCACACGGCCTGTATTCTGATTGCATTGTTTCTGAAAATGCAATGTTAACTGGATGTTGACCTATTCCCTGGTTCTGGAGTCACCAATAGCCAGCCTGAATGCAGATGCATCATCTTAAGTCCATGAATCATGTCACATCAGTTCAGATTGGGCTTCTGTCAGAACAACTGCAAAGTCCTCACGTGCTCGCACTGAAGCCCACAAACTAAAACAATATCATCTGTATTGCATAAAGGCATAGGTACTTCTATGCGAATGTCCTTTGAGTATCTTGTCTAAAAGTAAAGACATTTTATCAATGTCACAAGTTAAGATCAAAATGCGGATTGCAGACTGTCGATGTAAAATAGCCTTAGGGCTGACTCTGGTACATTTACAGAAATCTTTATTAATGTACATTGTCCCTGCCAAATAAACCAATAAAAAAAATTAAAATAAAACTGTATTAAACTCGGTGTGTATTATTTAACTGAAAGACTTCTCTCTTTTTCTAAACTGCCAAAACAGTCATTTTATTTGGAAAAAACATGGTAATTTCTCTTATGTTAATGTAATAGCAATGCCATATAAAACATGTCTAAAAGGTTTATTATATAAATTGAAATACATATTTCCATAGGGATTTTTCCCTTTATCAGTCGTTGTTTCAGCATTGGTACTAATAGTGAGTAACCAAGTGTAGTTGAATAGCACATTATACGGTATTACATATTTCATACACATAGCAGGTATTAAGGGAATTTATGAGGTTTTGTGTCCCAGATGAACTTCCATTGAAAAGTAGAAAAATATTTAGTATGTTACAGTATATTACAGTATTATCACTTGTGCATTAGCATTTAAGTATTATTATAATATCGTAGCTGTTCAAAGTGAAGATCGTTGTGACTATATGAATTGTTTTATCATTAAATCTGTGAAATGGCATATTTAATCAAAAAAAATTGAAAAGTAACCAATATCTATAGCAGCAAAATAGATGTAATGTGGTGAAAAGCATTTTATCTCTCTGAATCATGGAGAACTATAAGTAGCGCATAAAAAAGAGCAGCAAATCGAACTAGTAAAAGTACTAGCTCCTTGCAATCATAGTTTATACAATAGTTATGCTAATGTACTTTCTACTAGTCATACACAATAGTGATAAAAGTGTTTCAGTTAAGAAAAAAGGAAACACTAAAGCAACTCCCAAGCTCTCTTGACCTTAAAGCGAAAGTTTGATTCCAACACACACCGGATGAATAAAATGTCCGCATAGGCTCATTATTAGTGCATTTAGTATGAGTAGGGTTTCTGTTTTAGGACAACTTGTAGTGAGATCTGGTTATTTTAGCAGTTGTTTTCTTTTACTTCTTTTTTTTTTTTTTTTTCTGTACTTATTTACTTCATTAGACTTAGGATGTGGTTTGATTTCTTGTCCACCAACAAGACTATAAACAGTTGAGCCAAAAGTATTTCAGTTAACAAATAGTATGTACCCTCTTTAGGCTGTCATAACTGAAAATGGCAAGTTCTATCATGTAGGTCTGACTTCATGAGGTCATCTAATTACTAGGTTCCAGGTAAATGCTCTGATTAGTTGACAGAGAGCTGTATTGATAAACCAATGACTCATTTCAGACAGTTTTTATGTCATATATTCCAGATTCATTAGGTGACTACTGGTTGTTTTTCTTCATCGTGTACAGTGATGATTTGGAAGTACAGTAAGTCAAAGTGGAAATAACTAAAGGACAGATACAAATATAATAATAATTAGTTGCAACCCTGGTGAAAACATTGCGGCTGTTTGACATTTGTTTTTAGTTGCTAGCCGTTTACAGACACACAGAGAAAACATTTACCAAAGGATAACAAACCCAAACCTAAACAAGTATCACAAGCCTGACAAATAAGCAAAATTAAACATTCAGTAGCTCCAAGTAAGAGCAGGAAATAAGCCTATATGTATATAGCCCAACGTGTTTCTCTTTACAAAACATGAAGGATTAAATATTCCATGGATAATTAGATACTCTCTCAAATGTGGTTGTACTTAGACAGTAGTTCTATTTTCCATCTGCTTATCTGACAAACATCTATTTTTTTGTTTCATATTTAAATGAAACAAAAAAATAGTTATCACAAGCTGTTAAAAAAATCACTAGGCCAGCCCCACTCACCCACCCACAAGTATCTAAAAGTGTGCTGTACTTTTCCAAGATTTGTCCTCTTTGAAATTGAAGCTGCGCCACATGGTGGCCGATTAGCTTAACTACAGTATAAAGGTGATTAAATAATTCTATTTTTATTTTTCTACACTTTTCATGGACAAAACGTCATGGCTAGATTAGGTGAATACAAAACACATTGAATGAAAGAAGGGAAGTGAAATTAACAAATTAAAATTCCAGGGTTTGTATGTTGATATAATGTTCTACGATATGTTTAGTTGCATCTCTTGTTTTCTCCACGTTTAAATGGCTTTGGTATAGGACATCAATGTATGTTTGTATTTATGTATGTTTGATATTATTGATGAGAAAATTATCTTCGGTTCTGCCAACGGGATAGACACATTTTATAAAGTCCATCTACTTCGGGTTTACTTCAGTGTCATGCTGCGGTAAAGAACTCTCTTTTCCAACAAAAGATTTATTGTTAATTATTTGTAAAAATAAATTCTTAATTTCTTAACTATAATATGGACACAATTTAGCGTATCATGCTTTTGTTACTCAATACAATAGACAGCGGAGACGTCGTTTACTGTCGGACCAAACCAAATCATCTTACAGTATCAATGTCCACAAAGCCACGTCTAAAAAAACAAAGATCCAATTCTTTTGTAATGTTTTCTATTGATTGTCGTTTAATCTGTACTTTAAAATAAAAATCCAGCGGTTTATAATATTGCACTCTGAAAATAGAAGTAATAACTAGTAGAACTTAACATGATCCTCCCCCTGCAGCACTGGAATCGGCCGGAAAACTATGGAACCTCCTGGCCTGTTATTGGTCGAACGTTACCCGCGAAAATGACGTCAACGGCATTTTGGCGCCACTTCTGCATCTCTGTTAAGTAGGTGCAGGAAGAGGTAAGGAGACCGTCCATTTCCCATCAACTTTTATTTTTGTAACTACCGATGTTATTGATTAATCTAAACTTTGGATTAATAGCCGTTATTTAAATGATTATTGACTTAAACGTAGCCTCGTGCTCATTCTAAGCGTCAAATCTGAGAAAGAAGTTTGAGCTCATTGTTTCCTCTTCAGCCACATGTGTCAGATGAGTTGGTGTTAACTGAGCAAATGCCTTTAAATAAAGCAACAACAATCTTTGTGCTTATAATTAAACCAAAATATTACGCATAAATTTCTAGCAGTATGACGTGTCCCAGTTAAAGAAAGGCGACGTGCTTAGTTATGCATAAGCAGTATTCATACATTGATTTTTGGCTACGTGATGCGGGATAAGGATTGTAGTTTAAAGTTAATCTGTGAATAATAGTTTATGCTTACATGTGCTTAGCATTTGTTATTGATCTGTGGTGTTACTGTTTGAACTAGGTAAATATATTGGGTAAAAGGTAGTCGAGTAAAATGTGACAAGATTTAAATACACAACTATAGTATAATTCCCCTTTTAGCATCAAAGACATGAGAATAATAGCGGGTTCATGAAATTTTATTGAATAAAGTCATTACTGGGAACACATATGGAATATTAACAGAACATTAAGGCCTTACAACATGGCTGATTTAAGTATCGAAGTTACAACCTTATCTTGGGTCCCTTAATCAACATTTGGCATGCAAGCATTTAGACCTGAAAGAAAAACTTGTGTAAAAGCAGCGAACTACTACTAATCTAGACAACTTCTAAAAAAAATCAAAAAAACAATTTCACAAGCTTATTGGAAATTTCCACTTCCACAGCATTTTTTAAAGTGCTGTAACTGTATGAATCAGACTCATTGTGAGGCACTCGTTCTCTTAAAACAACCTCAATCGCTTATCATACTAGATTTGCAGGTTATTGAAACATATGAATGTTTAATTTATTAATTAACTTAAAGTATTTTTATTTTCCTCCACCTGCAGACATTGTTATCTATAAAAAACCTTCACTTTAATTCCCTTGGACTCGTGGTACCCTATCAATTATGTCTTCCCCAACATCCACTCCTGGTGGCCGCAAACGAGGAAGGAACACAAACCAAGACACACGTAAGTGGATATGCGTGACAATTAAGATTTCAGCGGCTGTGCCACTGAGATGTCGACATGACTGTTAGTGGTATATTTATCCTCATATGTTTTCTTCTTGCCTTGTTTTTCCAGCCAGCAGGGAGGACCCAGCATCTCCTCCCTCTCAGCGGCCCAGAGGCCAGGACTCCTCCACTGGGGACCTGATGCCAATGCCAAACTCCCCTGCCACAGATATGCTCAGTCCACCAGCACCTCAGGATATTTCTCTGTTCTCCAGCCCTCGTCCCTCAGGTACCCATAACTCAATGTGTTTATCCTTCTGATCCAGTCAAAATGACAGACTTTTAATTTTAAGAACTTTAAGTTAACAATGGTGTGGTAAACAGGTTTTTTCCCCCTCCACAGTCCAACCTAATGAACTAGATATGAGCTCCCCTCTGATGTATGGAACTCCTAGCTCCAGGCTAGAGGGGACCCCACGCAGTGGTGTGCGAGGCACCCCAGCCAGACAGCGTCCTGACCTGGGGTCAGTCAGGAAGGCACCACAAGTGGATCTTCACTCTGAGCAGGTCAATGTTGGAGTTAATAATATGTAGAGCATTATTTAAACTCTTTGGCTAGCTAAAGATGTTATTACATATGCTTACTTGCGTACCTGCTCCAATTATGTGTGGTGATAAGGATGGCAAAGTGATGCAAAATTGAAACCTTGTCACATTTAAAATTTTCACAGCCAACTGCCGATGGCGCTGTAACAAGCGAGCCAAACGCAGGCCAGAGACTTGTGATCTGGGGTACTGATGTCAATGTTGGGGTCTGTAAGGAGAAATTTCAGGTATGAAATTCCACATTTCAGCTATTGTACAGCAGTCCTTACTCTTAGCACAGAATACTCGTTTTTTATGCTTTTGGCCCCTTTGTCTGCAGAGGTTCCTGCAGAGGTTCATTGACCCGAGCTCTCATGAAGATGAGAATGCAGGTCTGGACCTGAACGAGCCTTTATACATGCAGAAGCTGGAAGAGGTAAAGTTTTTATCTGGTCATTTCTTTGTTGTGTTAATTGATGTTGTTTGGTAAAATCTGTTGTTTGCTCTTAGTCAGATGCAAGAGTTGGGAAAATTTGTTATTCATCCCATGTATGTTCTGTCCATTTTGCCTCTTGTTACAAGGGAAATAACGGGATTACTCAAATTCTTTCCTTTTTGCCTCGCAGATCAGTGTTGTTGGTGATCCAGTTCTGAATGTGAATAGTCTGCATGTGAAGTCATTTGATGAAGAACTTTACAGGCAGCTCATCTGCTACCCACAGGTAATTTCCCATATTTTGAAATTATTTTTTTTGCTTTACCTCATGTGTATGAAAAAGGACCAATACCTTACAACACATTGACGACATTCTCAGCTGGAGCTCTCTGCTCCAAACTTTCACAACGTATGTACTTTCTATGAAGACTCAAGGCAGACTCAAGCAGGAGGTCATGCTGCTGTTCTACCGGGCTGTACTGGAGTGTCATCAGATACAGCATAACAGCCTGGTACAGCAGCATGACAGTGTAGCTGAGGTCACAGGTTTCTCGTCTAGAGCAGACTGCTATAAAGATCATGGGTGTTAAAAACCACCCATCCCGCCAGGTGATCTACGAGCAGTATGTTATCAGACAGACTCAGAAAATTGTGTCAGACCCAACTCACATTCTCCTCCCAGAGTTCCAGCTCTTAAGCTGGGCTTACACTGTACGACTTTTGAGTTGTGGCCGTGTATTTTATCTCCCACTGTACAACTCAAACGTTTGCGGAAGCTCACGATTGGTGTTCTCACACTGCACGATCAGATCCTCCCGCACGACGTGAGCGCTCACACTGTACAACCCGTCTAGCTTCTGCAGCCAGTTGTTGCTATTTACGACTGTCAATAAAGCTTTGTTTGAAAGAAGAAGTTTCCATTGTTGGCAACATGGTAACAAGACGGAACTGAGCTGTCCTGATCAGTTTTTGCCATTCTGTGTGCCGAAACTTCTCCCTTTTTTTTTTTTAAAATTGTCGGTGTATCTGGACTCGTAGGTGTCTAGAACGCCGTGGACATTTTGGCTGGTCTACTGTATTTTGCAGAAAGACTTGGAGGTAAACGAGCTACATTTGACTGTATATAGTGTTAACTTCATAGCAAGCACCGCTCTGACAGCTGTGAACCTCTCTTATTCATCCTTTCTTATTAGCCACAAACTGCAATTTGTACTTATTACTTAATATTTTTATTATTACAAACACTACACTAATTATTAGTGTTACCATGGCAACTCAGACGCTCCGCCACTTCTCACAGCTGCAGTGAAAAAAGAAGGCGCAGACTTCTGCCTATCGAGTTGAGACACTGCCAAAATTTCTGAAACGCCAGAAAACCTTTCGATCATCCATCCCCTTTCAGGGAGCTGCTTATCGGCACCTGTGACCCCGCGTACGCTGCGCAAGAAAAGACTGAAGACAGTCCTGTTGCTCATTTGCAAGTGTGAATCGGGCTCAAATCAGACAGCGTACGCCCAGCTGTACCTTCCGGCATCTCCTAGTAGGATCATATGTGCTGCAGATATATATATATATATATATTTATTTATCTGTCTGTCTGTCTGTGTGTAAACATACATGTGTGCGTGTATCTATACATGTGTGTGTGTATGCATGTGTACACTTAAATCACACATCCCAAGTCTGGATGAATGAAATACTCCTGTTGAAAATCTTTATTGATTACATAGTGTTATTTGTTGAGAACAAAATATCTTAAGAACGTTCAATGGAAACCAAAATCTTGAACCCATTGAGGACTGGTATCAGAATCCTAATCAAAATCAAAGTGGAAAAATGACATCCCAGGGCGATCCAGCTTTTGTGAATTTCCTCAAGACAACTCATAATGTGGCTCAGTAGTGTGTATGGCCTCCACCTGCCTGTAAGCACTTCCTACAATTTGTGGGCATGCTCCTGATGAGACGACGGATGGTCCCCTGGGGGATCTCCCCCTCCAGACCTGGAGCTCCTGGATAGTCTTTGGTGAGACGTGGCGCCAGTGGATGCAACGATACATACTCCCAGAGGTGCTTGATTGGATTCAGGTCTGGGGAACGGGTGGGCAAGTCAATAGTACCAATGGTTTCGTCATCCAAGAACCACTGACACACTCCAGCCACATGAGACTGGACATTGTCATGCACCAGGAGGAACCCAGGGCCCACTGCACCAGCATACGGTCAGACAATTGGTCTGAGGATCTCATCCCGGTACCTGACAGCAGTCAGGATATCCTTGTAAGGTAGAAAGCTAGCATCCAGAGGTCTGGGCGGCCCTCCTAGGATATGCCTCCCCAGATCATCACGGACCCACCGCCAAACAGGTCATGCTCGAGGATGTTGCAGGCAGCAGAACATTCTCCTTAGCATCTCAAGACTCTCACATCTGTCACATGTGCTCAGTTTGAACCTGCGACCAAAGAACCGAAGAGAACAGGGCACCAATGGCTAATCTGCCATTTCTGGTGTTCTCTGGCAAATGCCAATGCGGGGCTTTGAGCATAGGCCCCACTTGTGGGCGTGGGGCCCTCATGCCACCATCATGGAGTCTGTTTCTTACAGTTCGGCAGAAACATGCACACGAGTGGCCTGCTGGAAGTCATTTTTTGTAGGACTCTGTGCTCCTCCTGTGTTATTGCCCTCCTAAGGCCCCCCGTCCACCTCTCCTGGTTTTCCTCCACGCTCTTGACACTGTGCTGGGAGACACAGCAAACATTCTGGCCACAGCAGTACAGATGTGCCAGAGTTACACTGTGATGATTATGTGTTCCCTTTATTTTTTCGACCAGTGTGTTTATATTTATGTATGTATATATATGTGTGTGTGAACACGTAATCATTGCAGAGGCTATTATTGTGTGTGTTTTATATTTATATATGTGTGTATGTATATGTGTATATATGTATGTGTGTATGTATGTATGTATGTATGTATATGTGTGTATATATGTATATATGTGTGTGTATATATGTATGTATATGTGTATATATATATGTACACACATATATATACATATATATGTACACACACACATATGTATTTATATGTATATATATGTATATATATATATGTATGTATATATATCTATGTGTATGTATATATATGTGTGTGTTTGTGTGTGAATATGTATGTATATACAAACATAAATGTGTGTGTATGGATGTATGTATGTGAATGTTATGTATGGAGTACGTATTACGCGATAATTGGTTCCTGTGAAATCATTGTATGTCTTCTCTGCCCTGTACTCTGTGAAATTTTAGTTGGAAGGAGTACAAAACAAATTTGCCTTTGGGGATAATACATTTTATCTTATCTTTAAAGGCGAAGCATATGGAGGATCCTAATAAATAAATGCAATAATTGTGAAAGGGTTGTAATCATCCATTTTGAATTGTATTTTATTTTTCTTACAACTCTTTTGACGGCCTGTTGATGCTAATAAGTGAATATTCTGTTCCCCCTGCAGGAAGTCATCCCTACCTTTGACATGGCAGTTAACGAGCTTTTCTTTGAGCGATTCCCAGACTCCATCCTGGAGTACCAGATCCAAGTCCGCCCATACAACGCTTTGAAAACCAGAAACATGAGAAGCCTGAACCCAGAAGGTGAATGGATTTGAAAATCCAGCCAAATATATGCGATGCATACGAAGTGAAATCACACTCGTTACGAATACCATATGAGATGCTCCATCCCATATTTAGTGTGGGATTTCCATGAATTTTTTCTTGCTTTCGTAAAATGTGAGGTTACGGCTTCAGGCTGAAGCTTCTGTGTTCCTTATGTGTTGTCACAGATATTGATCAGCTGATCACCATAAGCGGCATGGTGATCCGCACCTCGCAGCTCATTCCTGAGATGCAGGAGGCATTCTTCCAGTGCCAGGTGTGTGCCTTCAGCACCCGTGTGGAGGTTGATCGCGGGCGCATTGCTGAGCCGGCTGTGTGCCGCAACTGCAACAACACCCACAGCCTGGCGCTCATTCACAATCGCTCCGTTTTTTCAGACAAGCAGATGGTGAGTTACATGTGGTTCAGGGGTTGAGACAGCGACAACTAATCTTAAAATATGTTACGTGGTAACTTGTGAGGGCATGGCATCTGCTTATTGATTTTGTTTGATAACAGATCAAAATTCAAGAGTCCCCAGAGGATATGCCGGCCGGTCAGACCCCTCACACGACGATTGTCTATGGTCATAACGACCTGGTGGACAAAGTGCAGCCAGGAGACCGCATAAACATCACTGGTAAGCTTTCCTTAATGTCCTCTTCAACTAATGAGTTTTACTATGCCAAACGTGTACACGGAAAGGTTTAATATTTTCAACAGAAAAAGGGATCAATTCTTATAAAAGGGATTGAAATGAGCTTGTTTTTGTTTGGAAATGGCAATTGGATTTTTGCATATACATCTTAACACAATTGACCAATCAGCTCAGCTTCAATCTCTCTCGGTCTTATGCATCTGTTTTAATCACTTGTAATTCTTATTTTGTTTTCACAAATATCATTGATTTTAAACATTTTTAACATTTATATTAAATTTTAAGAAATGGTCAAAGCAGTTGGTGTAATTTTTTTGAACAATTTATGAAAGTTTGCAGCTAATTCATCAAGCTTGTTACACTTGAACACTGATCTCTTCTTTAGAGTAAATCAGTCCATATTTTCACTCAACCCAATACCCTAACAGCTTCTCCAATGTATCTACAGGCATCTATAGAGCTGTGCCCATGCGAGTGAGCCCCATTCAGAGCAACGTGAAGTCAGTGTACAAAACTCACATCGACGCCATCCACTTCCGTAAGACGGATGAGAAGCGCTTGCACGGTTTGGACGAGGAGGCAGAGCAGAAACTCTTCACGGAGAAGAGAGTGCAGACCCTGAAGGAGCTGGCAGCCAAGCCGGATGTCTATGAACGTCTCTCCTCTGCGCTTGCACCGAGTATCTATGAGCACGAGGACATCAAAAAGGTGGGTGTGGGAGTGGAAAATATAATATTAAAGTGCTGCATTGAAAACAAAATTCTAGGTATATTCTGGTTCCATTAAAAGTATTGAAACTCTAAGTATTCCAACTCTAGATGGATGTTGCCATTCAAATAGTAACGTGTTTCACAGCAGGTTTTTATCCGTACTGATTTCTCACTCTGATTCTAGGGCATTTTGCTGCAGCTGTTTGGCGGCACCCGTAAGGACTTCAGTCAGACCGGCCGAGGCAACTTCCGTGCAGAGGTCAACATCTTGCTTTGTGGAGATCCTGGTACCAGCAAGTCACAGCTGCTGCAGTACGTGCACAACCTGGTGCCACGTGGCCAGTACACATCGGGTAAAGGCTCCAGTGCTGTGGGTCTCACCGCCTATGTGATGAAGGACCCAGAGACCAGGCAACTTGTCCTGCAAACCGGTGCCTTGGTACTAAGTGACAATGGTATCTGCTGCATTGATGAGTTTGACAAGATGAGCGACAGCACGCGCTCTGTACTGCACGAGGTCATGGAACAGCAGACTCTGTCTATTGCCAAAGTAAGTTGACAGCTTCAACATGTATCAGCTGATTAGGATAGTTGAGGTGGCTTAGCTGGGTATGTATGAACCTTTTTTTTTTTATGTTCACAGGCTGGAATTATCTGCCAGCTGAATGCCCGTACTGCTGTGTTGGCGGCTGCAAACCCTGTAGAATCTCAGTGGAACCCCAAAAAGACCACGATTGAAAACATTCAGCTGCCTCACACATTGCTATCCAGGTGAATACCTTCGCTCTGCACGATCACACTGAAGCAACTGGTAGAAAATAATTTTCCCTCTATTCCTCATTTGAAATATTGAGAAAAGGGAAATTTTCTAAACAGGCAACATTAGCCACTATCTGTACTTTAATAGAAATTTGTATGAACATGTTTAATAACTTAATTTAATTTTTGCCTAGTATTTTGTTGCTGCTTGAACTAGAGCCATTCACTCATTTTAATCCAAAGTGAAATTTCCTAAGGTTGGAGATGGTCATGTTAGCAGAATACTACTGTCCCATCTGCTTAACATGTGGCACATTAACTTAATGCTTCAAACTGAAATGCTTTGGAAAAAATTCACCCCAACAGCTCTCAGCCTTATTCTTTGCATCTGAAAATGAGAAAAGAGTGATACATTTAAATATTTTTCCTAAAGTCACTAATCTTAAGTTGTTATTATATAATAGAAATATTTAATAACATATACTGAGATTGTAAAATTATTAAACCAATCAAAACTGTCTCATAGCATCTTTTGAATGAAGTAAACGATTTAATAAGAACACTGATCATAGAGTAAGGCCTGTATCAAACGTAGATAAGCGATAACGGTCATATAATACTCTTATTTATAACAAAGTACTTACATACAGTACAATGTCATGAAATGTATCCCTGCATTTAACCCATCCGTGGGGGAGCATTATATAGCCCCTGTGAAGTGCCTGGGAAGCTGAGGTTTCGGGGTCTTGCTCAAGGACCCACAGCTTGTTGTATCAGGTGCTGAACTCGAACCCTGGTCTCCTTGTTGAGGGACGATTGGTCTTTCCACTGAGCTGAAGCCCCCTTGTGTTAAAAGTCTGAAGTTCACTCTGTTATCTTTTTCCTCATGTCTTAATGGTTTAATTGCTCACTTGTCATTTAATTGTTTTGTTTTTTAAAACTGACTTACGTGCTCCCATAAGATTCGACCTCATCTTCCTGATGCTGGATCCCCAAGATGAGGCTTACGACCGAAGACTGGCCCACCACCTGGTGTCTTTGTACTACCAGAGTGAGGAGCAGATGGAGGAAGAGTTCCTCGACATGGCCGTGTTGAGGGACTACATTGCATATGCACGAACATACATTAATCCAAGACTGAGTGAGGAAGCAAGCCAGGCCCTCATTGAGGTTCGTTTTTACACAATTATTGAAGATATTTTGAAGATTGGCACAAAAGTTTGCCTTAATCGCACATTCGCTAGTCTTGATTTGTCAAGCCAAATCGATTCAAAGTTGGTCCTCAACTGACTGTGTGCATTTCGGCCCTCAGGCTTATGTGGATATGAGGAAGATAGGCAGTGGTCGGGGCATGGTGTCTGCTTACCCCAGACAGCTGGAGTCCCTGATCCGATTGGCAGAGGCCCACGCCAAGGTGCGGTTCTCTGAGAAGGTTGAGACCATTGATGTGGAGGAGGCCAAGCGGCTGCACAGAGAGGCCCTCAAACAGTCGGCCACTGACCCTAGAACAGGATTTGTTGACATCTCTATTCTCACAACAGGTATACTACATGTGTATCACTTGGTGTTTGTTGTTCAACCTAAACAAAGAAACCGCTGAAGCATTGTGATATCTTCAGTCGCAGCCCGACAGTCTCTGAGTGCTGTAATTTCTTGTTACAGGTATGAGCGCAACCGCGCGGAAACGCAAGGAGGAGATTGCCCAAGCACTGAAGAAGCTGATCCAGGCCAAAGGAAATACACCTGCAATGAAATACCAGCAGCTGCTTGAGGACCTCAGAGGACAATCTGAAACTGTAATCATTTTATTTTTCATTCCATACCACTTTTTGAAATCAACAAATTTGAATACGCGTGCTAGTATTTAGTTAAAATTATTTTTAATGAAGAAAATGGAAGGACGTATTTTCTAAAATATGGCAATCTATTCTTATCTTATAAAGAACAATTTATAATAATTATATATAGTTCACTGTAATCCACGCCATTACGTCCTGTAGTGACTTCCTCCTGATTTTGATTTCAGGCGATCACTAAGGAGCTGTTTGACGAGGCACTCCGAGCCCTGGCTGATGAGGATTACTTGATGGTCACTGGAAAGACTGTTCGTCTCCTTGCCTAATGCACACCCTGCAATTCTGTATAGTCCATAATTTTAATTCCTCTCCTCTGTTGAACACTTCTGCTGTAAAATATTTTTGTATCGGAGTGAACTACCATCTGTTTTCTGGTTGTATTACATGTTTGAATATGCTCGGATTTTTCAAACAAATCATAAGATAACTCGTTCCATTTGGTGTCCTACGGGGATTTGAGAGGGAGAATTAAAAAAAACTAAGGAAATTAATATAATCCTTAACCTTTTTTTCAAGGGAAACTTAATGTGCTGTGCTACGATTAAAAAGCTTCCCCCCCCCCTTCAAACATGTACATTGTGATCACTGACATTCAGTCAGTCACGTCAGTATTTTCAGTATTGAATTGTCTGCAGTTTGCATTTACTTGTTAATAGAAGTGAAAATAAAATGTTGCTCACTGAAATAGCACATTTTTTTGTTTTTAATTAATGCAATAATTTGAACATATTGGTTTTCTCCACAATATTTTGAGTATTTCTGAAGTTGTTAAAATCAAATGAACCCACCCCGCTCTCTTGAATCTGCAGACTATCAGGAAAGAGAAGATAATCAGACAAATGTTTTGCCCCGCCCATAACAATTTGATAAAAGGGACATCTGAATTGCCATCCATATTGTGGCAACTATAAAAACCCTTAAACCTCCCATGAAGACCATAAAAAGTACACCACTTAAACTCTCATCCCCACTAATAATACAAAATGTTTGGGAGTACCATGAAATGGAACATTTTTAGTCTGGACTTCTGGTACAGAAGAGGAAAAGGGACAACAGCATAGCAGCAAGTGGATCAAGTAAGAACAAGGAAAAAATACTCAGGATACCCTGTTATGGGTTGGTTGTTTTTTTTTGGGTTGGTTCAAGTTCCATAATTTAGAAATGAATATAATCTAGCTCGTGTAATAAGCCAAGATTCAACTTGTATCCATTGTAATACTACAACCACAACATTCTTAAGTAGCCAAAATACAGTTGAAGTGTGTAGAAATTTTGATTTACTTGTTAGAGGTTAAAATTTAAATAATTTTATTTCAATTGTACATTAATAGTAAAATACGTGTTTAGAATGAACCTCCTCAGTAACCATTTGTTCCCGCTAGACATCCTCAGCTGGTATTACATGTGACAAACTGACAGGTTTAATTTTACATCTGATTTAATTTTCTATAAATTAGTTCATTCACATCACCCAGTGTCATAATATATCCTTTCATCGGGAGCCTAGCTGAAGTTCTGCACTGTCTCAGGGACATCAACCACTTGATCTCAACAGATTCAGGTCGGGAATAATACTGTTCAATCCTTTTTACACTCAATTAAAATCTCCTGGGACCATTATTTCAAGTGTCAAGTTATCCTCAAGTTTTAACCTGAAAAACTTCCAGATCTCCTGTTATCTTCAGTCACAAATTATTGCCAAAATCAAACGTCATGACTCTGGGCCTGCCCTAACCTTCATTCCAAGTACTTGCTTTACATAGGTTACATTCAGTCTGCAGGAAACTTGGCCCATAGGTTATCGGATTTTTGCTGAAATATGACTTATCAGATTTTTTAATGACAGTCTGATCCACTTGTATAAAAATGGATATGATCATTTGGACAATTTCATATGGGGTCCCAAATCAAAAGTGTAGGAGATTGTGGCAGATAGAAAATCAATGTTCCTTTCCCCTCACTGAGCACACTCACATCAAGGTTTTGTCAGAGGATCACAGCAACAAAGTGGTAAGACAAGTGGTTACAAGTCTCTTAAAATAATGGGGAAATCCTGGAATCAAATTCTGCTTTTGCTTTCTTTCCTTCAGTCTAATAAGATGACAGATCAAATACAATTAAATGAATAAAACAAAAACATTTGTTTAAAGTATGTTGTCCAAACTGCTGCCTCAGGGATGGGTCAAATGCAGATAAATAATTTCACTATGTTGTACTGTCTATGGCTGTATGTGATCAAAAAGGGATACATTATTATTATTATTATAACTGGTTTACAGCAATACCGGACATGTTTTTTTTTTCGAGCATTACTCATTTAGTAACAAAAATTAGCAATGAATCTGTTACTTAAACTCTTTCACATAACTATAATTAAATGTATTATTATTATTATTATTATTATTATTATAATGCAAGGGTCAGACCTCCGCACACATACAGTATGCTCAGAGCAGGTGAGAACATTTACGCCTCAACCAAACTACGTAGCAGGCTAATGGATGTCTCAATAAACAAACTACAGAAAAGGCTAAACTTATTCCAAAGTCCATTTCATTTATCTCATGGTTACAATATTTTCATTTCATTCATCATAGTATTTTGACAGTATTATACGTGTTAGCCCTTTCCTGACCGTGGTCGGGGAACAGGGGATTAAAAAGTTTCTCCTTCGGGACTAACTTTACTCTTGTATGTATGTGTATGTATGTGGTGTGGTGTTTTACTCCCGTCAGCGGGAGTAAAACACCACACCGGAGACTCCACGTCCTCTTGGAAGCTCCAACCTTTATTTCAGAACACGGTACCCTGCTTTACACATTCAAAATCACTTAGCTGCGCAAAACTCTTTGCTAACTCTGTCTGTTTACCTGAGACATTCTCACTCATGCTTCAGCACTGCTCTCTCTCATTCTCGCTCGACCACCCCCTCATACACACACACACACACACACACACATCCCATCTTCAAGGGGCCATGCACTCCTGCAACGTATGTGTGTATATTCAATTAATCTTATTTAATGTAGTATAAGTAAATAATTTCAGAGATTCCTCCGCGTACCTCTAGTGGTGCGTACCATAGTTTGAAAACCCATGTCCTATAGCATTTAAAAGTTTTGTGACAGTTTACAATGGCTACTTGTGGGATCATCAGTATGCTTGTTGTCAAGATGGGGTCACAGACGAAAGTGGATATGCGGAGTAAGAATAAGAGATCAGATTTGAAAAAAAGAAAGAAAAGTTGTGTCGCTATTAGCCTTATTCCTGAACCCATGTAGGAAGGACGAGTTCATACTTGTCAGCATTATTTTCCCACTTCGTTGAATGGTGAAGACACGAAAATAAAACGGAGAATATAGCATGGATTCGGTGATCAAACCGTCAGAGTGTGGAGTGGATACAAAGCACAGATATTGAATGTGCACATCAGAGTGGGGTTGCGGTCATTTATTTTATTATAGCCTTACTGTGGATATCATTTTTGTCAGTAAACAGATGAGGAGGCGGGATGGCCTGCAGTGCGGCGTTCCCGCCGGTGTGGCGCAGCTGTGGGTTTTAATCAGTGTGACGTCACGCCGCCGTGTGCTTCTGGATTCGGCTGGAGAAGATGGCGTCCTCCACGGGTTTGTGTGTCTTTAAACTAACATCTACTGTAACACAATGTGTAGGTCGAGGCGGGGTCGTACTGTCTCATTAAATAGCATATTCTTAGATTTTTTTTCAAAATTTCTCCGGATTGAAATTAATTCGTTTAAACGGCTCTCGGTAAAGCAATGTTCTCCGCGGGGGCCGTCTATATCCTGGATGCATCGTGTTGGCTAACATAGCATACGCCAGAGGACAGCGAAACCCCGGTAGTTGAGTGAAATATAGATACCGACTCCGAAATAAACGTTATTTTTGAAATGTATTACTTAACGTATTGCAAGTAGAACCAAATAGTGACTAATAACTTGGCATACCAGCCCCTGTTAATGTGAGGGTGTTAAACACCCATGGAGTGTCCTAGCTAGCTTAGCTAACTCGGCGACTGGAATATTCCGACATCGAGCGGTTGAATGCGGATACTGTCCACGTAGCTGCTCACTAGATAGGAATCAACGACTTAACTGTAGTGGCACAAGTCTGTTTGCAATTAAGAATGAATGACAAATAATACGTGGAGGATTGGATGACGCAAATCCCAACAGCCTAAAGGCGATCGGTGTTTAATGTCGGTAATGGTGTAGCTAGCCAACGTTATTGTTCGATTTTAACAGGATTTACACAATTAAATCCTCCCAATATACACATAAAATATGAAGTTGTGTTTTTTATATAGTTGGCATTATGAGGTTCAAGGGCGTAGAAACGAATCAGTTTGGCATGACTTTACATTGAGATTGGGACGCTTTCTTTTAGCAAATAGTCTGAGACCACGCCTGCTGTAGTGCTCAGCAGGAAGCATGGTTCTGAAACTTAAAGAAAAAGAAACTGCAATAAAGAACAGCAACACAACAACGACAGTATTAAGATTATCACAAGATTTCAAACATTTTTTTTATCTGACAGTTTAATCACACAACAAGAAGACATTAGATACACAGAGTGGTAAGTAACCTCTTAATCGAAACTCGTTGTTGAGAGCTGCTGATTCATTCTTTAACTACCCAGGCTTAATTTACCAGAACTGGAGATGTCAGCAGATGATTAGGATAGACGTTAAAAACAGTTAAAGTAGTTGACCTGTTCTGTAGGTAATATTTATATTTTGTAGAATTTGACCTAAGGTTCTTCCTGCCTTAGACAGGTGATCAGATTGAACTTTACTTTCATTGTCCATAGTAACGAGTCTGAGATAACCAATTGCAGTTTAGCATGAAACCAGAAGTGCAACAAAGCAGTGCAGAGTAATGTGCAAGGTGTGGAGTAATAGGATCGGCATGTGACAATATGATGTTTAAAAAAACAAGGGCAGTAATGGGCAGTCTAAACAGTAATGAAATAAAACAAGTTTAGCGTACGCCTTATCTGTAAAGAGGAATGATTACACAAGGATATGAACAGTATTAACAATATTCAATGTAATATATTTCTAAAAAATATTACACACATTGCTGAATTTTCGCCCCTGATTTGTGTAATCCTTTTTTTTTCCATCAGATCTTTTTATATATATATATACATATATACATACATACATATATATATATATATATATATACATACATACATACATACATACATACATATATATATATATATACATACATACATACATACATATATATATATAAATGTATATATATATATATATATATATATATATATATATATATATATATATATATATATATATATGTA
>VRLP01002693.1:0-81113 GCA_009660295.1 Lophius piscatorius | reverse complement strand
AGGCAGCAGACAAATCAAGGAGAATCAGGAGGGAAGGTGAACCAGCATCTGCTGCCATCCGTAGGTCATTTGTGACTCTAAGCAGAGCTGTTTCTGTGCTGTGCTGTGCTCATCTCATCCCATAATAACCCAGACTCAGTTCAGGAAAATATATATTATATCAAATAAAATGGATTATTCTGACATCATCTCATTTTCCGAGATCATGCTGAACAATCTAGTTAAAATGTCCACTGCCCTCTCTCCTAGACGCCACCATACCGCCGCCTGTATGTCATCAGGACCGACTGCCTTTCCTCTCTTCATCCACTGCAAAGCTGCTCTCACTGCTCTTACAAATACTTTTAAGTACCTGATTTACAATTCTCACATCTTCCACGCTTCTCTCTCTCTCTCTCTCTCTCTCTCTCTCTCTCTCCTTTTCTTCATTCATCACATCTACAAAGAACTTCTTTCATCTTGCCCTCACGCTACTCACTTGTAATTCTGAAGCAAATAGGAAAAGCAAACACAGGCATAATGATATTGTAAAATGTGATTCGGATAAATATCTTTATTGTTTATAACTTTGATCTTTTACTCTAATTATTTACAAAAACCCAACCCTTTATTCAAGGAACTTTTTTGTTTTAATTACATTCTTAACATCACACAATTATCTTTATTTTTTATTGCCACCCTGCCACCCAGCATGCATTGCAGCTCTCCTAAAACATACAAGGTTTATTCAGGATGTGACCAAGCTAGCTCCAAGGTTAAAGGTCAGACCTCCAGATGCTCCAGGGTCCGGTTCCAGAAGAGTATCCTGTTCTACCCAACCCAGACGAGGTGTTGCATCTTCTCTCTTAAATGATTAATTGCCTTTCCATCAGTCTTAGTATCTGACCCCGCCCATCAAACCTGGACCAATTTACCTTAAGGGAGCCAATAAAGGCCTACGCAGCTCCCAGGATGATGAAGGTGTGTTCTTTGGTTTCCCAGTCAAGGTAGAGCTGGAAAGTGGTCTTTGCAGAGAGATGTCTGGAATACCCCGATAAGACTGCTGCCAATGGAACCCAACTCACGGATAAGGGGTCCATGGATGCATGGATGGTTGGATAGAGGGATGGTTGGATGAATGGATGGATGGAGGGATGGATGGATGGATGAATGCATGAATGGATGGATCGAGGAATGGATGGATGGAAGGAGGGATGACATGACTCTAGCAGTAGCTACTGATATAGTCATGTCCTTAGCGGTTGTTAACAATATTTATCGGAATAAAACCTGGCAGCGCCGCTCACAAAATTGTGCTAATCATCTCTTTGGAAGTTGAGCGTCCATCAGGAGGTCAGGAGGTCTGGACTCAGCAGTCTGGACTCATGTCTATACCACTTCCACCCATCAGATAGGGACAAGAGGACATTTACTGTACTCGATCCTCTACTTCCCATCAGCCCTCACAAAGCGGTCTGAGGGTCCAGAGTGTACTGACACCATGTCTGTGGCTAATGCTCGCATCCTATGGACGGATGTAATCCTTACAATGAATATGATGCTAATGATGATGAGAGCTAACCTCATGATGATGATGATGACGACGATGATGGATGAGAGCAAGGCGCTCTCTCTTTCTCGTCGGTTGAAGATATCAAAATCGATACAAATCTTTTTGACCTGTTCTGCAGCTTCTTCCTCACGGTTGCCCCACTCTGTGTTCCCCCCATCCAGAAAAATCACTTACCATGATCTAATTTAAGGTGTGTGTGTGTGTGTGTGTGTGTGTGTGTGTGTGTGTGTGTGTGTGTGTGTGTGTGTGTGAACAGAGAAACGCCGTTTTTCTGTGCGTTTACACTGAAATCAGATGACAGATTTGTCCATAGAATGTGCATGTCATGGCGTAGTGTTGTGTTTTTTTTTAGTAGTGCTAATAATACAGTCAGGAACTGTAAACTAATATATGTTATATTAAATGTTCAATGAGAAACGTACAGGTCGTGCGAATAAAGTGCCAGTATTGTAATTAAAGTGCAAAATGCCATCATTAAACTGCATGTGAAAGTTGTTCAAAAGGGGAAATATAAATATCAAGTGCCATTTTTATATATCGAACCCCATTTATAATATTTATAGTGAGTTATAAGTAACGAAGGGCTCTTTGTTACAGAGATGAAATATGAAGCCAAACTTGATTTGTCTGGTCGATATCTATCGTTATCGTTACGACGCAAACGTGCCCGTTAACCAAGCAGCCAAACAAGCAGCCAGCAAGCCATCCATGCAGTCAACCAACCGATCGCCCATCAGACCAGTCAGCATACCAGCCAACCAACCTACCAGTCAGCTTGCCAACCAACCACTCAATCAACCAGTCAGCCTGCCAACCAACCAATCAACCAACCAGTCATCCTATCAACCAACCAACCAACCAGTCATCCTACCAACCAACCAACCAACCAGTCAGCCTACCAACTAACCAACTAACCAACCAAGCAACCACCCAGCCTACCAACAAAAAAACCAATCAACCAACCAGTTAGCCTACCAACCAAAAAACCAACCAACCAGTCAGCCTACCAACCAACCAACAAACCAACCAACCATTTAACACTGTTTTCTGGACATAACTTCCTAACCGTTGATTGAATTTAATTCAAATTTTGGTGCATATATATATATATATTAATCTGCTTGATCAGATCTATCTTGTCTATTTTACTATTTTACTTCAACAGTTCATACTTTACTCACAAGGTGGACCCCCTATATTATAGGGGGTCCACCTGTGAGAAAATTACTGAAAGGAACTTGGATATTATAGGGCCTATAATATCCAAGTTCCTTTCAGTAATTTTTCTCATCCCCCCAAAAAAATCGCTTTCCTTCTCGATCTTTCTACATCCCAACCTGCTAGACTCTAGCAGGTTGTCTAGCAGGTTGGGATGCTAGACAACCTGCATCCCAGGGGTGTCAAACTCATTTCGCATCGTGGGCCACATACGGCCTAGGGAGATGTCAAGTGGGCCGGACCATTAAAATTATACCATACTCTGCTATAAATAACCAAAATATCATGTCTCTATCATGCCTCTAGCAGCTAGAGGGTAGTAGTAGTAAAAGAGTGACGTAAGGAAATAATTAATAATATTTGACCGCGCTCTGATAAAACGGCAGTGGGTTATTGACTTGTCGTAAGTGACTGCTGTTCAATGGAGGGCCCGGAGAGCATTAGACTGAAGGCAGCCACGATTGGATTAGTGTGAAACCTTACCTCCTGGATATGGGTTGTCCGGCGCGTCCAGACCTACTAGAGACTGATGGGCGGGGAGGAGTGGATCCTTTTATACGGCCAGCGCCGCCTCACTCCCTGCGGTCGACATTTGACATGATGGATAAAATGCAGTTTGGACGATAAAATATTTATTGTGGGATTGATCATCGGCACCGCAGCGGTCGTGTAAGAGACGAGTTCACAGAAGATCATAAAAAACGACACTAATGGCCTATGAAGACGTTTTACATCAGTATGTGAGTCATGCTGAATCATCTGGAGAGAAGCGAGATATTGGTCTTCTGATTAGTTTGAAAACAAATGCATCAAATGAACGCCTCTTCCGTCGGTCCCTCCAGGTGGCTGATGTCCATCAGGTCCATTCCCACTGCAATCCACAGTGATCCGCTATTATACGTTCCTTCATCACAGCTGGCTTTGATGTCTTTGATGTAACCCACGTTAGCGACTATTGCAGCTTTTGTGTTTTAAAGAAAACGGTAGCTTTGAGGCCTTTGTTGTAATTATTTGATTTTCATGTCTTTGTCACCAGTACTGAGTACGTCATCTTTGTCATCACAGAGGTTTACGCCTTTGCTGTCGATGCTTGCTTTGATGTATTAGTGGACAATGTCGGCTTTGATGTATTTGTCGCCAGTGTCGAGTATGTCATCTTTGTCATCGCTGACATTCATGCCTTTGCTGTTGATGCTTGCTTTGATGTCTCACTGGCCAGTTGGTGTATTTGTCATCATCACTAGCTTGAAATCTGGTCATCCGTTACTTTAATGTCTTTGTCACCAGTACGGAGTATGTTATCATTGTCATCACAGACGTTTATGCCTTTGCTGTCGATGTTCACTTTGATGTCTTAGTGGACAATGTTGGCTTTGATGTCTTTGTCACCAGTACGGAGTATGTTTTCATTGTCATCACAGACGTTTATGCCTTTGCTGTCGATGCTCGCTTCGATGTCTTAGCGGTCAATGTTGGCTTTGATGTCTTTGTCGCCAGTGGGTCCCACACTGAGTTGAAGATAGTTATCCAGCAACAACGTTTACATAATATCTCTCTTCTTCTTTGTTGGTTTTTAGAACCACTTCTATTTAAAAAAAAAACTTGGAAAGTTCTCTCCAGAGCCAGTGAACGGACAAAGGATTTGTACTCTACTGTACAAAACATGGAAGCCTATCATGGATCGGGACCCGCCCCCTACTTTCAAATGATTGAACAATATCACAATGAACCCGAACTAATCAACAGATACCCCTACATTTTACAGACTGCACCTTTAAATATATTACACAAATAGATTGAGTTAATAATAAATATTATTGCATTTGTCCTGCTTTGTTAAAATTCAGTGTGTTTGTCCAGTTTTGTTTTTTCTTTTTTTCACCCAGTTGGCTGTGAATCGAGAATCCTGCACAGAAGGAAACTTGAGCAGGAGAAGGAGGGAGGAGGGGGAGATGGGGGAGTCATTTAGGTAATGGAGGAGGGAGCCGGAGATAAAAACCAGAGAGAGGCAGAGAGAAACAGGATAAAGAGAGGTAGAGAGAGGATGTTAGATTGCGGAGTTATAATTAGTCAGCGAGATAAAACGAAGTTAGAGAGAGAGGACATCATCTGGAGATCAAAGGGATTTCTCCTCCACCGAGAAGAAGAAGAAAAACTCCTCGACGCCTGAGTTCTGCTTTCTGAACTGGACCTGATTCATTCTTTCATTCTACATGTTCATCACGAGGTCATCTACTCTTGGAGACCAGAATCTGTAGCCTCTGCAGACACACACACACACACACACACACACACACACACACTCACACACACACACTCACACACACATCTGTATTTTCTGATCATAGAGAACTCATAACACATAAATCTAGTTTTTTTTTGGTACTGGTTCACACACGGGGAGGATGTGGCCCTGCATCACGGACTTCTTCACCTACGAAACCACCAAGTCGGTGGTCGTGAAGAGCTGGACCATCGGCATCATCAACCGCGCCGTCCAGCTCCTCATCATCACTTACTTTGTCGGGTGAGTATTTCCTCCCCTTCTGACTTGATTGTAAAATCATTCACTGGAAAACGAATCTCCTCAGAACAGGAAATAGAAAAGTAGCTGTCGGCAGTGTAGAAAAAAAAACAAAAAAACAAAAAAACCAACAACATTTAAATAAAATGTATATTATTGCCGGATTTATTAACTCAAAATGATGTAAATATACTAATAAGGGTCAAAAGTTGAGCTAATCTAATTAAAAATGGACTTTTTTTGTTTACATGAAATATAAAAACGTTAGCATAAGTATATTTCATAATAATCCAATTTTTTTATTTTTGTATTTTATTTTTTTTTTGTTAAAATAACACGTTTGACCAAACGATTTATTATTTTATGGTAAATTTAGAGAGTCTGAGATTCCAAATGAATAAATTAAAAACGTAACGTAGGTTTCAAAGTTTTTCCGAGAAATGGCTGTGTCAGCGTTGAGATTCTCCAGACATCGGAAAGACGACGAGGTGAAAGAGGGGGAGGAGCTAACGACGCGACGCTCAGACGTATTGGCGTCTGGTTTCCGAAGATAAGCGGTAAGTTACAGGAAATTAGCCGTCATATGAATTTGCGCGATCTACGCCGACGCGGTTATCCCCTTAGATGAGAAACATGGATTGGTTCCGAATAAAACGTTATAGGCTAGTCTCTCAAAGAGGAGCAAAAAAAAAAAGAAAAGTCT
Organism: Lophius piscatorius; assembly: GCA_009660295.1. Classification (NCBI taxonomy): domain Eukaryota; kingdom Metazoa; phylum Chordata; class Actinopteri; order Lophiiformes; family Lophiidae; genus Lophius; species Lophius piscatorius. The sequence goes on along the minus strand of VRLP01002693.1, from coordinate 75,116 downwards.
GCTACAAGATAAAAACGCACGTTTTCTTGAGAAATGATTTAAACCAATCTCGGCACAAACTGTAAATATACGCGCAGACGGATTGGAGAAAAATAAATAAGGAGGAAAATGTTGCTTGAAATAGTGAGTATGTGTATGTCCATGTGTGTGTGTGTCTGTATGTGCGTGCGTATGTGTGTGTGTGCACTTCAGGTGGGTGTTTATCCATGAAAAGGCCTACCAAATCAGGGACACCGCCATTGAATCCTCCGTGATGACTAAGGTCAAAGGTTTTGGGATCCACAACGATATGGTGATGGACGTCGCGGACTACGTCATTCCGACACAGGTACGGACGGACGGGCGATGGAAGGATTGACAGGTGGAGGACAACGATGGTGGTGTGATGCGTATTTGCTTTTCTGCAGGGAGCTTCCATCTTCTGCATCATCACCAAAATGATCACCACAGAGAACCAAGTCCAAGGATACTGTCCTGAGGTCAGTTATCTGAGAGGAAAAGAGGAAGACTTCGGTCCTCTGAGGAGCAGTAGTTTAGACGCTCCAGGTCTGGGAAATGGTTTGGAGGAGACTCGGAGACTTCCTGTCTTCATCGTAGATGATGGAGACTTCCTATCTTCATCGTAGATGATGGAGACTTCCTATCTTCATCGTAGATGGTGGAGACTTCCTGTCTTCATCGTAGATAATGGAGACTTCCTGTCTTCATCGTAGATATAGGAGACTTCCTGTCTACATCGTAGATGGTGGAGACTTCCTGTCTTCATCGTAGATGGTGGAGACTTCCTATCTTCATCGTAGATGGTGGAGACTTCCTGTCTTCATCGTAGATATAGGAGACTTCCTGTCTACATCGTAGATGGTGGAGACTTCCTGTCTTCATCGTAGATGGTGGAGACTTCCTGTCTTCATCGTAGATGGTGGAGACTTCCTGTCTTCATCGTAGATAATGGAGACTTCCTGTCTTCATCGTAGACAGTGGAGACTTCCTGTCTTCGTCGTAGATGATGGAGACTTCCTGTCTTCATCATAGATGATGGAGACTTCCTGTCTTCATCGTAGATGATGGAGACTACCTGTCTTCATCGTCTATGATGGAGACTTCCTGTCTTCATCATAGATGATGGAGACTTCCTGTCTTCATCGTAGATAATGGAGACTTCCTGTCTTCATCGTAGATATAGGAGACTTCCTGTCTTCATCGTAGATGGTGGAGACTTCCTGTCTTCATCGTAGATGATGGAGACTTCCTCTATTCATCGTCTATGATGGAGACTTCCTGTCTTCATGATAGATGATGGAGACGGGACGTAAGGATGCAACAAAAACCCTTATAGTGAACTAAGGGTTTTGGGTGCATCCAAAACCCTGGTTTGGGTGCTTCACAACCAAACCCTGGTTGTGAAGCACTCTTAGTCATTTTGATGTACTGTTAAATATATATTTAAAAAAGAATAAATGCAAATGGAATGTTTGTGTTTGATTGTGTGTCACTCAGACCGAGAAGAAGTTCGTTTGTAACAGCAGCTGCAGCAAACACAACACACTGGCAAATTATGGTGAGACCATCCATCCGTTTCTTCTCTCCTCTCCGCTCCTTTCTACTTCTCTGTATTTGATAAGCTTTGTGTTGAATTTATATCATATGTTAGATATTTCTTCCTGACGCTCCGGATAACAGTTTCTTTCTTTATCAGCTTCAGGAATTCTCACAGAGCGATGTGTTCCTTTCAACGGCACCACCAACATGTGTGAGATAAGGGGATGGTGTCCCGCTGAGATCGACACCGTCAAGATGTAAGACCGTGAAGGTTGTCTGTGATGTCTGTCCTGCTGCAGTTTCACGTGAACCCAAGGCTCACGTGAAACTCATTAGACCACTTTGGTAGAGTTTAACCTCTGCAGACCAGAAACCCCCAACAAGACCTGCAGTTCTAGAGATGACCCAGTTGTCTAGTTATCACAATCTGGTTCTTGTCAAAGTCTCTCAGATCTCAGATACTTAATATTTCCACCCAATGACAAGTACCATAGTAACCAGATAATGTATCACACCCACTGGCTGGTAACCATGGTAACTATATAATATATCCCTCCCATTGGCTGGTTACCATGGTAACTATGTAATATATCCCACCCACTGGCTGGTAACCATGGTAACCAGATGATGTATCACACCCACTAGCTGGTAACCATGGTAACTATGTAATATATCCCGCCCATTGGTTGGTAACCATGGTAACCAGATAATGTATCCCACCCACTAGCTGGTAACAAAAATGTTATTCTGACTTCACATGTCAGTGGTTATAATGTTAGGGCTGACTGACATAAAAGTTACGTTCAGTTCGAAAGCGAAAGACCGACTGAACTATTAGAGTCACTGGAGGTCCAGTAACATCTTTGACCCAGGACTGTCCACCCTGATGGTTTGTTAAGCTTCCGAGATCCGTGCATTCTAACTAATGCAGAAGGGGACATCTTTTTTCTATTCTAAGATAGAGCAGAACTCGGCGTCCTTAAACTGGACGCCGCGGGTCCATCCGTCTCTCATTCTCCGCTCCGTCTCTCCGTCCCTCTCAGAACGCCAATGATGGAAGTGGAGAACTTCACCATCTTCATCAAGAACAGCATCCGGTTCCCCATCTTCAACTACACCAAGTACGACACTTTAAGCGCGATGAAGACGCTGGCGGCGATGAAGTTTCGGCTCGTCGGGGCGATGAGGGTGATGATGATGATGATGATGATGATGGTGCGTCTCTGTTTGTGCAGGGGGAACTTCCAGTCTACCATCACCCAAGATTACATCAACGATTGTAAGTTTGACACGGTCAACAACACCTACTGCCCCATCTTCAGAGTGGGAGACGTGGTCCGCTACGCCAGGCAGAACTTCTCTCAGCTGGCAAACAAGGTACGGTCGGGAGAACTTTTGGGTTTCTGGGAGAACCACCACTCTTCTCTTGGTGACAGAATAATGAGCTTCAACTTCCAGAGTTCAAAGGGTTTACGGGCAAAATCTAGTGTTTCGGATCAATTTAACATAAAGTTCTGTTTTTTACCGACGACCTCGGGTCCAGAATGATTCCAGCCTTCATGACGAGCACCTCCAGGACTTTGCAGAACCTTTGGCTGCTCATCGGCCTCTGCCGGCGTTCCTGAGGAATCTTGGCCCATGCCTCATGGAAAAATGCCTCCTGCTGCAGCCAGCTTTCTTCAAATACCATCTAGATTCTAGATCATTCTAGAATTCTACATTCTAGAAGGTTCCAGAACCAAGCCTTGTTGGACCATGGTGTTTTTGAGACGAACAAGTTTCAGCTTCCTCACAGACGGTGAGATGTTTTCTTCTAGGATTTCCTAATCCTTGATGGAATCCCCTACCCTCTACACACAGCAGGTTTCCAGATCCACCACCATGCTTCACTGTACTAGGGGTGTTCTTTTCTTATTTTCTGCTTCATTCTTCCTCCTCCTGACATACCTATTCCAGTTTGGTTCCATCGCTCCACAGAGCAGCATCCCAGAACTTCTGGGTCTGATCTAAACGGTTCTGAGATACTACGGGAGGCTTTTCCTATGATTTTGTGTCTGCAGCGGTGGAGTAGGCCTTAACAGAAAAAAATATGTAATTGTGTCTCCGGGTTGGATTTGGGGGGGATTGAATAATTTTCATTTCCTGACTTGACAAGAAAAGTCAGGAGAATCTTTAGGTTTAGGTTTAGTTTGGAGGGTTTTTTTTTTTTTGGGGGGTGAGTCTGGAAACTGAAGAATCTCATTGAAACACTTTTGTTTCTCATCCTGAATGTTCATGTAACGTCAATCAGAAGCTGTAAGTCCTGCTTCAAGTTCTCATTTCGGGCCTTCAGTCCCGCATGAAGAAGGACGAGGTTCTGTCCCTCCCTAAGTTGGGACAAAACCAAACTTGTGACCATGAGGAAGTCAGGATTACTTTTCACCCAAACCCATCCAAGATGCATCTTTGTCCTTTTAAACGTTCCGACAGGGAGGAGTGATTGGGATAAAGATCGGCTGGGATTGTGATCTGGACAAGTCCGACGACCGCTGTAACCCCTCGTACTCCTTCACCCGCCTGGACGCCATGTCGCAGAAGAACGCCGTCTCTACCGGATACAATTTCAGGTGCGTAGCTCACCGGTCGGGCCGGAACGTTTCGTCCAAAGAAATTGAACGGATCCGTGTTTATTCTTACTGTCGCCGATTCTTCTTTCTGCCCTAAGATAGAACATTTCACAGATTTCAGTCATGAATAATTCACTAAAAATTAATGAAATACACAGTAAGCTAAACTCTATTAGTGTATTAATGAAAACCCATACATTCATTTAAATAGTATTATCGAATATGATGCTAGAAAATGACTTATAAAAGGAACAAGGAATAGAAAAGAGGGAGAGTACGGAAACTCTAAGCACTAATACGGGACAGAAGCCAGAGGGCGAAACAGGAACAGGAAACTTCACATGGTGGATTAACCTTTTATGTATATTTTTTATATATATTGTATTATTTATTTTTTTTTACCATCTGTGGTTATTTGCTCTCTTGATGCTTGTCTTTATTCTTTCATTTTTTAAAATATTTTTCTTTTTTTCTCTCCTGACTATTTTATCTTTTTTTTTTTTTAAATTACGCTGAGAAAGTTTTTCCATTCAAATAAAAGTTGAAAAACTGTGATTATTTTCTTTTAACAGGTTTGCTAAGTATTATAAAATGGAGAACGGGACGGACTACCGCACTCTGATTAAAGCCTACGGCATCAGGTTTGACGTTCTGGTCAATGGAAATGTGAGTATAATCATCTTTGTGTGTATGATTTAATGTAATTAACGAATGAGATTAAAAACATTTTTTTAAAAAACACATTATTTAAAAAAATTTTTTAATTTTGATTAATTTAGATGCAAATTGATTCAATTCGTTTAATTAAAAAACAAAAATGTTACTATATTTGACGATTATGGTTCTATAAAAATGTATCATCATTTCTAATCACTCAAAAATGTTTTTATTAAAAATGTAAAAACAAAAACTGTCATGCCAGAAAGTAATTTTATGTTTTCAATATCTACATTTTTATCTTGAGCTGAATGAAGGCCCGCCATTCCGCTCGTGTGGATTTTACGATACTGAGCCAGAGTTCCAACGGGTCAGTCCTTTTACCTGAACTCTTTTACTCGAAAGCCACTCTGTTGCGAGGAAGCAGAATGTCGCTTCATCGTCTCGCTGGAATAAGCGATGATGTCACTGGAGAAGGCGCCACCTGGATGGCATCAGATGGTGTTTCAACTCTTGAATGCGCTTCCTCCTAACCATCACAGATGACGCGTTGGGCTGGTAACAACCCCGATGGTCCTTGTAAATGGACTGACCTCATATGGTGTGCACAACGATTCAAGCGCGTTAGCTAGCATTCACCCATTCACGCAAACCTTCACACAGTCGTGATAGCCACTGCCATGAAAGGCGCCAAGTGCTCATCTGGAGCGGTAACCATTCAAACCAAATCGAACTCAAACTGGAGCAACTTGGGCTTCAGAATCTTGAGACTCAAGATTCAAGGGACATGTGGTCTTCAGGGGCCACATGTCCAACGACCTTCAGACGAACCAACGACCTTCAGATAAGTGCACCACCGCTCCACCAACTCAGCCACTTTGGCTCTTTGGGTCAGTCCATCTCAAAATACCTCGGGTCCAGAGAAGCCGGCATCGTCTCTCCATGTTGTCGATTGAGGTCTTGTGACTGACAGGGTAGAGACTCATGTTGGAGGGTAGATGCAACGGTTTTCTAAAGTCTACCTGGTCCCATGTGACGACACGCGTCAGAGAATCATAGCATCAAGCTATGACTGGTTCAAGAAAGTTTATCAAGCTCTTCTGGCAACATGGCCTCACGGGTGATGGAGGTCCACCTGGATTATCTAGTACTGCGATCATGTTGAGGTCTTTCTAGAGTCTCTTCTGATGTCTCTACCTTGACTCAGCCTTCAAGTCCGACTCAGCTTCTGCTGCGTCCTTACTCGGTAACATGATGGAGAACCAGCCCAGAATCGAACCCTCGCCTTCGAACACATCGGTTTTGGTGACCTGGCGACCATCGCCACATCAACGATGATGCTTGAAGGGCGAACTTTACAAAACAGTCCACCTACGGTGGAATGGAGGGAAAAGAAAGAGCACATTTCTTGTACTGGTACCTTTTTAAAGCAATAGCGATACCGAGGAGACTGAAACCTCACCGCTCTTCTTCCATACAGGCGGGGAAGTTCAACATGATCCCTACACTCATCAACATGGTGGCAGCCTTCACGTCTGTGGGAGTGGTGAGTTCCACTCGGTTATCCGATGCGAGCGGTGTAACCGAGAGTTGTCGTTTCTCACCACAGCCAGATGAATTTGCTTTATTTCATAGGGCACGGTGCTGTGTGACATCATACTGTTGAACTTCCTGAAAGGGGCGGAGCAATACAAGGCCAAGAAATTTGAGGAGGTAAGACACCCAATCGTTAAGATCATTGATCGCAGAGTACTGCCGGTGCTTTCCACGCATGTCCAACTGAGGGGAGACCCAGAACTTCTGGAGGGACTATATATATATATATATATATATATATCCTCTGGGCCTTGGAACCCATGAGGATCCTCTAGGGGAAAGATGTCAAGGAATACCCAGGGTGTTCCAGACGTCTTCTTCCAGCTGTACTCGGCCAGACGCCGTCCAAAGGGAATAACCTTGAAAGTGTCTGAATCCTCGGTACATGAAGGAATCTCAGATCTCCTTCGGTACGTCCAAACAAACTCCTCACATCGTCCCACAAAGACAGAGTCCAGCCTCCCTCCAAATTGGTTCCCTCAGTGGAATTTGGTCATAGCCACGATTCTCTGAACATGTAATGTGCTCTACAACTTCTGGTTGCTATGAATTCAATATTTCAACTGATATGAAAATCTAAAAAAAATCAGTAATTAAAGACGACAACAATGAAGACCGTCTCTGGGACAATCAGCTTCTTTGACATTCCAGGATGAGTGGGTTCCAGGAAATGAATGCGTGACTGACCACCATGCATTGCATTCACCCCAAACCCCTGCCTGAGATTGGACAGTTCTGCCTCTCCAACCAATCTCCCAAACTGGGAGCTCAGACTTAAGTCTCTGGTTCTTGGTAGAATTTAGAAATAAACAATTAGATTACTGTGAACATCTTGTGACCTGGTGTCCAGGGTCAGAACTCGGCCTCAGCTGGGATAGACTCCAGCCTTCACGTCCACCCTGCTTAAAGATACGTGTTAGAGAAGGTGGATGGAGACTCCTTCAAACACCCTCCATCTCTTTCTCTTTTCTCTCCTACCTTCTAGGTGTCCGACAGCCCGACGTCGGTGACGAGGAGCGGCTTGTACCGCTCGCAGCTGTCGCTCAGACACAAGGATATGTCCAACTTGAAGTCCAGTGACTCCGGATCGTTTTCTATTGAACACTACAGCTAAAACGACCAGATGACGGAGTGAGGATGAATGATGGGTCGGATTGCTCTGATAAGCTAATGTTTACAGTGTGATGCATTCAGGCACCTCTCTATATAATACAATACCTCAGCATCACATGGCCTATATACTGTATATGTATAAAAAAAAAAAAAACATTGGGAGAAACTTGAGTTATTGCTAGGATAAGACAAACCTGAATCCAAAACAGTTAGACACAGTGACAAGTAACCATGAGAAAAGCACATAAATCTAGAAAAGCATGAGTGTCTTTGCATGGGGACACTTTTTAAACATTTCACATTTCAGCTCTTTACTTGGACTGAAATTCTAGCGATGCAGCTAAAACTCCACCGCGATAGGGCTCTGTGATGATAAACCAGGAATAAACAGGAAGTCTGGCATGAACCGGTTCTCAATTTCTTCTCTCTTCTTTGATGGTTTTGTTGTGGAATCTTTCCAAGCGATCTACTCAGCGTAATGGACAGCCGGGGGCTGTGGTCGAGTTGGATAAAAGCAGCCATCTTTGATCGAACGTTATTCCTCACGTCAGCATCTTATCCAGTGTGTGATTGTACATCTTTCAGATGCGTTTCTATCTTTGTTGAGTGGCTGCTCCGTTTTTTTTTTTTTACAACATCTAACTGAAAACCCTTTAAAGTCCTGCTCAATCGTTTGATTGAGCTAACTTTGATTCACTCTTTCCTTATAGAAAAATGCGCCTGAACCCATTTATTACATGATCCAGTAGCAGCATGTATTTGCTAAAGAGTAAGGGGCCAAAGTCAGGGCCCTGGGGGACACCACAGGTCAAAAAAGGCCACCTAGGTGGGGGCATGAACCGTGGTTTTTGAGAAAGTCCATGTTAGGACTTACTAAACAGAATTATAAGACTTAAAACAACCAAAAAAATAGATAAATAATGGTCAAATAGTTGACCAGTTGAGGCAATCTCAACTAAAGTAACTAAGTAAATGGCATAGACGGCGGGGACGTTCCTGCTGCTGGAATGACTACAGGTAATGAGTTGTTGATGGGGGGGGGAACCACAAACCTGTTCCTAATTGTGAGGGGGACTCACCTTTAAAGGGGATGTGAGGGTTAAGATTTAGACTTAACGGCTGGACCCGAAAAGCGAGACCCCAAAACAGGAGGAGGTTTTAACTTTCTTTGTTGACTCAAAGCAGGAGGACATTAGCTTGGTTTACGCGAACAGCCTCATTCCGATTAGAATCGGAAAAGACGCCTTATCGGAAAGAAGATGCTGCATGTAAACACCCCTTTCCGAATGAATTTCATTCCTTTGCAGGGAGGTTGTCAAAATCCTTTGGGAAAGCCTTTCCGACATCCAGTCGCTGCATGTAGACGCTGTATCGGAAAGCTTTCTGTGTGAGTTGTATCTGCGTTCGCCCAGCGTCGTGACTCAATGCTCCGGCAGAGTTTTTTCGGCGTTTCGACGCATTTCAAATATGCCGACTTCAAAACAGTACCGGTCTACATCGGAGAGTAATTTTCTCATCGCGACTTTGAAGTGGTTTAACATATTTGGACGGTTAGGTGGGCGAAAAGTCACTTTGGTGCATCCCCTTTTTGTCGTACTCTTCTTCTGGCCGCTTGTTGGCTCATCGTAGCATTATCTCCACTTTATGGACCGGAGTGTTGATCATCTGAGCTTGTCAGAGATCTGTTTCCGATAAGATGAGTCGATGCGTGTAAACACAGTGTCGGAAAAGATCACAGGTCACGTAAACAGGCGACCGACATTGCAATTTGGAAAGGTTTAATTGATGTCCTGAGTTAGAGCGTGGCCAGAGAGAGTGGCCGGGCGGGCCGGGGGAGGTGGCTGGTGGAGGCTGGCAGACAGGAGTTTACAGGAAACATAGAGCACAAGAAAAACATGTAAGCAATTGGAATCAGGAAAAGCACTCAGAGAGCGCAAACCTCCGCCAAGGTATAAAAGTACCCAAGGTTTAGGAGAGTGTCATTATTTCTCCTAGTATGTCTGAGTTATTGCCAGCCTCTGAATCTACCGACAACTCCAACAAACTCTCTGATTATCTCTCAAATATTCGGTAGCCACTCGTCTCCTGCGCATTCCACTTCAGCGTCTCTGCTTAGCCCCCAGATTTCCTCTCCTTTCCTTTCTGAAAGGATTTTGACAACCTCCTTGCAAGATTTACCCCCAAAGGAACACTGGTTTTTAAAGGATAACATATTAAACAAGAAGGTGGAGCAGTATGGGCTGAGTGATGCTCTGGTACAGAAGCAGGAGGAGATAGGGGGCGACGTAGAGTCCTCTAAGCTTACTTATTACAGTTGTTGGTGCTACCTTCTTTGGGTGTCTTCACATGCTGGTCAGAAAGAGGTGAAAATCAAAAGAGGTGGGGAAGCAAGTGCAGGCAGGGTGGAGTGGGTGGAGAAGAGCGTAGGGTAGTTATCTGTGACAGATGAGCAGCAGCAGGAGTGAAGGGAAAGGTTTACGAGATGGTAGTAAGAGCAGTGGTCTTGACCACCCACACAGCTTGCAGTCCGTCACTGAGGAAGTTGTGGATGGTGTGGATCAGACGGGGGGGAATGTTGGGATGGTGTACTTCCTGGATCATCAGATGCCTTTTGATGGTAATGAAAGCCGAGCTGAAGTACACAGAGTATCCTGTGTATCCTGGCAGAGGTACCTAGGGAGTCCAGGTTCTTGAGGAGAAGGTTTAGCAGGCAGGCAACGGCGTCCTCTGCAGCTCTCTTTGCCCAATAGGTAAATTTGAGGGGTCCGGTTGTGGGGCGACGACTGGAAGGATGATGTTGAGCAGCATCTCCTTGTCCTCCTACCCGGGTAGGAGGACAAGGAGATGCTGGTCAGATTGGTTAAATTCTTGTTATACCCCAAACATTCCTATAAATAACTAGAAAAAGCACTCTAGAGCATTAACCTCCGCCAAGGCACAACGGTGACCCAGGTTTAAGAAAGATAAATGCACATTCCTCCATGAATGTCGGATTTATTGCCAGCCTGTAAATCTACCGACAACTCCAACAAACTCTCTGAGTATCAAATACTCTGTAGCAGCTCTTCTCCTCCACCTTCCACTTCAGCGTCTCCGGTCAGCCCACTGAGCCCCAAGCTCCACTCCCCAAAAGGAACATCTATGGAAACAAAGGATGAAAAAAAAAAAAATAGCCACATTGTGACATCACTGCTCCAAACGGCTTATTGACTCATTTTTTGTGCAATTTGTGTCTAGGTGAAAATGTGCACTTGGTGAACTTTCCAATTCAAGCTTCACAGGAGTAAATATGATCAAATCCCAAAATATTTTTGGTTAATTTGGACGCATTTATTACCTTGTTATCTTTGTCACTGTAAATTTCACCTTTTTTTTTTTTTATCGGAATCGGAAGTTTTTGAATTTTGCGAAAAAGTCTGTTTTTGGAGTTAATTAGCTCAACAGCTTGTCTCATTAGCCATGATCATAACCGTGGTGGCCCCTTTGACAAGTGGTGTCCCCCAGGGCTCCATCCTCGACCCCTTACTCTTTGGCATATACATGCTGCCACTGCATCGGCTTATTAACAGATTCAGTCACATTTTCTAATAAGAACTAGTGACTCAAAATGTGCTCAACCAAACAGCTGAGTAGGATATGTTAGGGCTAATCTTATCTCATTTTGGTCATTTAAAAAAAATCAACACTTAAGTCTTCCCTAACACATCAGATTTGTATTAAAATTTCAGTTAAACAAATCGAAATAAAATCAATACTTTTGGTAATTCTACTCTGATTTCACATCAGATTAATTTTGATCAGTACTTGACAAAATCGAGATAAAAACAAGTTTAGTGATTCAAAAGTCGGCTGTGCAGGAAATCTACGATCGGATGACTTCAGCTCTTATTTTTAAATAGCGCACACGCAGAAGCATACGCACAAACAGATCCCCATCCCTTTCCATCATAACCCTGATAAAGAAGGGGGGGGGGGAAATTGTCAATGAATGGTCTATTTAAAAAATGATTTTCTCATCAAATAAATCAGAAATATGAAGAATAATCAAAAAAAGGGGGCCGGCATTCATCATTCAGCAGTTTTTGACTTTAGTGGAGGCAGACAGAGAAATCCTGATTCCTTAATCTTCTATGTTAAAAAAACAAAACGTGATTATCCGATAGCAGGATGGGAAGTGAAAAACTGGATGTGCCGGACCGGTGAAAAAACGTGATGAAGAAGAGAAGGAGATATAGATGGCAGAGAAGAACCAAAGCTGAGAGACAAGAGAACATCACGCCAAGATGAAGCGGATGCTGTCGAGAAGCTAATTCAATCAAAGTGGCAGCAGCATGGGACGTCTTCTCATGTTTCCTAATGGAGCATCCTGCAAAACCAAACCACTGCCTCTTTGATCCGGAGAATCAGAAGGGGCCCCTCCTGATTTCATGATCGCATACAGACAGAGTTTCTTCAACCACCAGTAAGATGCATATTATAGTCCAGATGTTAGCAGTTCCTCGACAGGTATCTGCCTTTACTCTGGCAATCCGGCCAAAGAGATCCTCAGGGATGAGGATCCCCAGCATCTCATCCTCATGTGGGGCAGAATCAAAGGAAACTCTTCTCAAAGATATATATATATATATATATATATATATATGAGTATAACAATGAAGAATGTTGAAGAGAAGTATCTGTTTTAAAGGTTTTGAATAAAGATTTTATTTTAATGTTGCACAGAATCCAAAATCCATCCGAATGTATTCATAAAAATGGAGACATTTATCACACAAATGATTTAAAAAGAGAAGATTTCACCTCTTCTTTCATCAAAGTTTGTATGTAGTGTGTCATAAATGTCGCCAGGTGGCAACAGAGGGACCCGGCCGTCTACGAGAGTCGCAGAAGAAGAAAACGGTGACGTCATCGTTGTTTTGGTATTGGACCGCTGGTCTTGCTGCGCTGAAGGGAAAGGAGGTTTTAAGAGATTTTACTTCTTAAACAACAAGGTACCTTTATGAACTGGTGTGATCTTCATCCCTGGACGCTGAAATGATTTTATATAAAACACAGAGACTTTAATATCAATGCAAAACGCCAAATGTTCTGTTGTCTCCCGTTTTATAATGGGCGATGATGTCACCGAAAAAAGCTGCCAGTTACTGTTTTGATTTCTAAACATCAGTAAACAAAGCTACAGTAACATCCTGTTTATAGGGGGAAAAGAGATATAGTGTGAAAAAAAGGAGAGCGACTGTGGAGGTAGCTGTGTGTCAAACGTGTTCCCGGCGCCAGTGTTATACAGTGTGTATAAATAATAACACTACTAATAATCGTTTATTTAACTCTCTCCATACGAGGGAGTTGGCTCAACATGTCTTATAGAACAGTTATGACACATTAAAAGATGAAGAAAATATAGAATTCAGACCAAAAAGACGGTAGACAGTCTATTTGACAGTCGAATCGTGTTAAAGATGAAATCAATTTTATGTACTTCAACATTAAAATCACCCGCTTAACGTTATACTAGTGTATTCAGAGCTTCGTTGTCTCCTTTAAACCACTCCCTGTTGACAGAACCAGTAGGTTTTGTTCGGACAAGTTCCTCTGGGCCCAGCAGCGGTGGAGCTCTGGGAGGGACCTCAGGGGGCCGAAGTCCATCAGACGGATCCTTCTGTAGGAAATGGAAGCAGTAAAAGGAACCGTTACGATCGAGCCTGAACATTGAATCGGGCGGCTTTGGCTCGGAAGGTATGAGTGTTGTCCACCAATCTGATTGGTTGCCAGACTGCCGCGGCCACCTGTCTGTCAGAGGGTCCGTGAGACGTTCCAGGACGCCGTTTCCTACGTCCTGGAAACACCTCTATCCCACCTGGAGTCCAGGCAGAGAAGCTATGGGAGCGTCTTCTTCCTAGACAGCAGCGCGTCCTTTAACACCATCACGCCATCCAGACTCCACCTCCAATCTCACTCACCTGGCTCTCCGTCCAAGGATGGAAGGAGTGGGCTCGTAATTTTCTGACTGGTAGACTCCATGTGGCCCTCAACACCGGGTGCCCCCCAAGGGTGTGACCTGAGCCCGCTGCTGCACCTGAGCCCACCGGCCCTCTCTATCTGCCCGAAGTCTGGCAGATGCCACTGCCGCCTCAAGGTCAACACAGGGAGGCTCAGGAGGAGTTTCCTCCTACAGAACGTCAGACTAGTAAACACCGATGGACTGCAGCGATTTCACATTTCATTTTACTTCAGCTTATTTCTCACTCATTTTTATCCACTTCATTTATTTGACTTTGTTCTTTTGAAGTGTCTTTCCGCTGTTTCTTGCACAGGGCAAAGAACTTTCACTGTTTTGTTCTTGTTCTTGCATTTGACCAATAATTATGTACTTTATTTATTTATTTCTTTGAACTAATTTGATCTTACCTCGACGTCTGAGCAGAGACGACCCACAAACCTCGTTAAATCCTCATCAGCTTGTTTATCCTCATTAAAGAAGCCGATGAGTCACATTTATTAATATCGTAATACTTTCAGTAGATGTCAGTGTAAAACTTTGATATACAGTCATTTACTCCCAAAAATGAAAAAAAATAAATCTAAAAGTGTATGAAGGAGAGTTCCATTCCCACAAAGACCACACCTCCCCCCCCGCTGCTGGATCCCCACCCTCCTGCTGAATCAGCTACTTTCCAACATTCCTCGCCCCTTCTGCCAGCAGCTCAATAAGCTTCTTTCACCCTCCTCTTCCTCCCAGTCCTCACTTCATAACCGTACATTTTTTTTTAATTTTGTTTATTCGACGTGGACACGCGGTTGCATCGGCTCTGCAACTTTCAACCACGCGCAAAACCCCCGAGAGCCTTTAGTGGTTTTTCTAGCGCGCGTCTTAATTTGAAACTGAATGACTTGAATTTCAATAAATGTGGAATAGTAAGTAATCTAATTACTGTTTCACTGTAAGCTATAATATCCAATACAGGCGACGGAAACTCCTCAGGTGTGTGTATGAAGGTGGAGGGAGGGGAACTATACTCTGGAGGCTAACGTAACACTGCAGTGTGTGTGTGTGTGTGTGTGTGTGTCCTAGATCCGTCACCATGACGACCAAACATGGACTGATAACGGATTCATTCAGAGTGGTGAAGAAAACCAGGAGGGGGGAGAAACGAGAGAAGAGGCCGCCGCCGCCGCCGCCTCCTCAGCAGCAGAAAGGTGACCCGCCGACACTGAAACAGGAAATGATTCTCAATAGTCGTAATTTAATTTACAGCTGGAAGCAAACTTATTGAAGCGGTTCAAATATATGAGTGCTGTTTTTTTTTCTGCAAGTGAACACAAAATTCAGTTTTACCCGACGGCTGCGGTCTCTGAATGATTCCAGTCTTCGCGGCGAGCGTCTTCAGGACGCTGCAGAAACCTTTAGCTGCTCCGACCTGCTGCTGACGCGATGCTCGGACAGACGCCAGCTTCCGGCAGCGTTCCTGAGGAACCTTAGCGCGTTCCTCGTGAGCAGTGGCCTCCAGTTCTGGAATGCCGCTGGGTTTACCTGCTGCGACCTCCTTCTTCAAATTCAGTCAGCTGACTCTGAGGACCGACCTTGGTCTTCTTCTGGAACCGAGCCTCGATGGATTTCTACCCCTTCTCCACCAAAAAGCACCTGGTGCTGGTTCGGTGCTAGTGCTGGTTCGGTGCCAGTGCCAGTGCTTAGTTGGTCCAACTCGCGCACCTCCTAAGAACCTGTTTGCTTTTCCAATTGGCAAGGAGCCAAGTCAGAGCCACGCCATTACGTCACCGTCTGTTTACCCAGCAACGCTGGCGCCATACTGAAGCCCAACAAGGAAGATGAAGGCGCTCATCGTCTCCATGCCAGTGCTGTTCCTGGCATTGCAAGCCCACGTTGAGATCTAGAGCCGAAAAAAAAACCCCAACTTCTGTTATTAATTTTAAAATAATAAGATGGAAAATGTTATTTCTAGTTTATCGGCTGAAACTCGCTCTGCAGTTCAAATGGTGGTTCGTTGTTTTCGCCGGTCTTGTTGGTCAAAATAAACCCGCCCCGGAACTCTGGCGTAATCGGCTATTGGCGCTAGACCAGCAAAGAGTTGGTGCTTGTCTGGCACCGGTTTTGAGAGCCGGTGCTTACGCTGTCGAAAAGCAAAGAACTGGTGCTGAAGTCAAGCTTAGGCGCCAAACTAGCCCTGGAACCAGCTCGGTGGGAAAGGGGTCTGTTGGGATCCTTTTTTCCGGAATAGCCGATGATCCAGCTTCCTCACATGTGAGCTGAACACTCACTGATCCACCACCGTGCTTCACCGTAGGTAGAGTGTTCCTCTCAGCAGCTGCTTCCTTCGAGTCCTTCAGAGACTGCAGTCGTCAGTAAAAGAAGAATTCTGTGCTTGATGTTGTAAAACTGAGCGTTGCCGCCTTCAGTTCAATATGATCCCTGTTAGTTTTGTCTGACAGACAGGAAGTAGTCGGTATGACCTTTCTCTTGAATCTTTTTGGGGAAGCAGAAAGCGAGGCCGAGACGGTGGAAGAGAAGGAGCTTCAGAAGCTCCGACAGTTTGACCTGGACTGGAGATTCGGGCCCTGCACAGGTAAAACTCCCAGAGATCACCTGGATTTAACAGCAGAGTCATTAATCTAGGACTTCGACAAATATATTAATATAGAGTGTTTTCACTAGTCTATATAAATAAAAAGTTAGGCCATTCCTGTCGCATAAAAAAAAAAACACAGCAACAAATGCATTTTAAATATTTAAGCGAAAATTGAATATATGAGAATTTTCTCATCAAAGGCGGAAAAAAAAAACTTTTGAAAATCACCACGTTTATAGAAACATGGTTTTACTCTGGACAGGAAGGGTTTCAAGTAGCATGGAATGGAAGTCATCCAGTAATGTCGCGTTCAGACGATACCACACGTCTGTCTTCTAAGATGATCTTTCTAGATTCTGGTCACAACCCCATGAATTATTGACGCATCCGGGTCGACACCACAAAGTTAGACCCCGACCACTCATCCGCGTCTAGTCATGTGGCGTCGATGAGGAGGCGGGAAACTCTCTTGAGATTTTCTGACTGTCTTCTGTTCGGAGAAGAAAGAAGCTCCTTCACGTTTCATCTTCATCGTTTTTTCCACGGTTCTACTCGCAGTTCCCTCGGTTTCTCCTAGTGGTCGACCTCGGAACTGCTCAAGACTCGTTAGACTTTCCTGACCGGTGTTGTGGGAGGTCCCGGACGACACATCACCGCAAATAAAGAGAACGTCTTCATCAATTTAACTTCCGGGGTCACGCAGTCGTGTGACTTTAAACGTTAAAAAAAACCAAAAACGTTAATCATCACCGGGAAAACAATTCAACTTAATAATGACCCTAACGTGCGATTTTATCCAAAGCTACAGTAAAAAAAAAACTTTTAACTACCATTAATCACACTGCCTTCGGTTGTCGTCATGGCAACGCCTACACAACGGTGAAAATGACCACCCGGAAGTTAAGCGAAGCTACCGCCGCTGAGGATCGCTTCATTTAGAGAATACATCTGTTTTATTCACTAAATGAATCGATACAAAGGCGCCTTTGAAGCGCCCGCAGAGCTAGGGTTTCAGGGTCTTGCTCAAGGACCCTATGGCAAGTAGTGGATCTTGTTTTTTCAGGATGAAGGCACCCGATGAAGAGTTCCTGCTTCAACGTTACTTAGGGTGACGTTGACGTTAACGTAACATTTCTGGGGATGTTTACCGCCCAACACGGCCTCACTAATAACTTAATGTTAGCCAACATTGTGGCTAATAATGTTGGATTAGCCAATAATAATGGAACGTTAGTCAGAGTAAAACCACTCTGAGCTACCGACAAGGCTTTGATGTGAACGCCTTTTCCTCCCTCCTCCCTCCTACGTGTCTCCGGTAGGCCATAGAAGTAAACGTGAATTATTATCAAGGTGTTTCTCGATTAAAAGCATCACAATGACAGAAAAAAAATCCGAACAGAAACCCACCAAGAAGAAAGGAAAACTGTGGAAAGATGAATTCTTTGCTTATTTTATTCCATTATGGATTCACTATCTTCACTCTTAACACTCTAAATTCACCACACCAGATTGTTTGGTAAAACATGTTTTTAAACAGCTAAAAAAGAGTCCTCACATGCTATAAAAGGCCTCAAATAGGACTTTCTCAAAAGTCACGGGCAATGCCTCCTCCTCGGGGGCCTGTTTGACCAATGGTGTCCCTCCAGGGCTCCGTCCTTGGCCCCTTACTCTTTAACATATACATACAGCCACTGGGTCATATTATAAACCGGTTGAGTCACGATGTTCAAGAAGAAATAGTGACTCAAAGGGAGCTCAATAAAAACAGTTGAGCAGGACATTAAAGGGCAACGTGGTTTGTTCCGAACAGGAAGAGGGTTGTTCTAAGTCTCAGGTGGTCACACCTGTTGAACTGATGTGTCATCTCCAGGTATCAGCCGGCTGGAGAGGTGGGACCGAGCTAAACTCCACGCTCTGAACCCACCGGAGGAGATCAGAGACCTGCTGCTGCAAACACAGTCGGACCCCGTCTACAAGCTGAGGTAACGCACACACATAGAAACACACACACAGAAACACACACACACACAGACAGACGCCTCTCCGGCCGTACATCCGCTCACTCCTTCATTATCCGTAACCGCTTATCCTGTTAAGGGGCCGCAGGGAATGGAGCCTATCCCAGCTCACATCGAGCCAGAGGCGGGGTTTCATTCAAATCCCATGTCCTGTATATTAGATTTATTGGTAAAATCTATTGTTGATTAGATGTTTGCATCAGAAACGTCAAACAAGAACAGTCAGAATGAATCAACGCCACTGATTTCTTTCTACATTCAAGAACTCCAGGACCTCCACCGCCGCTGTCCAGAAATCATAGGAAACGCCTCTCCAGTTGCTCAGAATCTGGATGCTGTTCTGCGGCGCGTTTAACCCAAACGGAGACTTTTGAGGTCCGTGGATCAGCGGTGTGTCAGGAGGAGGAAGAATGAAGCAGACGCTGAGAAGATCATCCTACCTACTGTGAAGCATGGCGGGGGATCATTACTTTTCCAACGAGCTGGTTCCGGGGCTAGTTTGGTAGCCAGAGCCTAACTTAGCCCCGGTTCTTTGCTTTCCACAGCCTAAGCACCAGCTCTTAACTGTCAAAGCTGGTGCCAGACAAGCACCCACTCTTTGCTGGTCTAAAACCAAGAACCAATTACGTAATGCGGTGACGTAATGGCGTGGCTCTGACTTGACTCCTTGCCAATGGAATAGCATACTAAGCACTGGCACTAGCACCGGCAAAGAACTAGCACCAGGTTGTGTTTGGTGGAAATGGGGTAATAAGAGGATCTGGAACCCTGTAACATGTAGAGGGTCAGATGGATTCCATAAAGGATCAGGAAATCCTAGAAGAAAACATCTCATCACCTGTGATGAATAAAAATGAAATACTTCAATTTGCATTTGATTTAAGTGTCGATAAAGTTTTTCTTGATTTTTTTTGGTAATATAATGAATGTGTTTTTTTTGTCTTTCAGCCTGTGGAGTGAATATCCCCTGTGAGGACGACAGTTCATGTACATTATGTCCACCCAAATGTTTCTGCCCCTCTTCAGAAGAGCAGAGCGGAGAATCTCTGAACGTTCCGTTACCTTCATGTTATTTTATACACACTACATTTTAATTCTACATTTTTAATTAAACAAAATATCTCCCAAAGGTGGAATCATTGTTCATGTGTTCCGTTCCGGCCCCAAATCTGGACTCAATGATGAACTGATCAATTTATAGGGGCAGTGACCGTAACCTTTGACCTTTGAACGTCGTACACCAAGATAATCTTTCAGCATAGAACTTGTAATTATGGCGACCCATATCAAACCGAATGTCAACATTTAATCTCACAACAAGCCACACCATCGTGAATCATTTCATCCCATTTGATGAAATCACACTTTTTGATAATTGTAATGGTTACAACTATAAATGATTTAATTATATAGATATTATAAATTATTAAAATTTTGTCAAACTAAATGACGTTATCTATCGTAAAACAGTGCTGTTCTTTTATTCTGAATTAATGATATAATTATCCTGATAATTCAGAAAACAAATGCAACAAAGTTCATTTTTCCGTTAAAGGCTTGATGTTCCCAAATGAGGTTCATTATTTTGAATATTTTCAAATTCCATTTGAAAATCCAAACTTATTTTGATCTGCAGATCTGTTTTTAAACACTGCATTTCTACAGGAATAACAAGAATGTATAAATATTGTTTTAAGAATATATATATATATATATATATATATATATATATATTTAAACGACAATATTCTATGAATAAAATTTATATATTTTTTCTTTTTTTAAATATTTTTAAAATCAAATTTACTGTTATTTATCATGTTTATATCTCTTAATTGTCCTTAAGAGGAAATTGATGAAGATATCGTGAATAATTATCAAACTACAGGCTTTTGTTTTGATGGACCGGATAGGGCTCACGAGGTAAGTCCCGCCTCCGGCATCATCCGATTGCAAGCCGTCAGCGGACGAACTACTCGCTGATTGGTCAACAGCTCTGACTCAGCTCAAAGGAAAGGGGTTATGTTTAAGTAGGCGTGATTTTGGAAGGTTATGCTCGCTCATTCGTCAATACAGTACGTCAGTCTGATTCCGCGTCTCTAATTGGTGGGTTTGGTAACGGAAGGGCAAACGGCACATCCATCTTCCCTTAAATTACAATCGGTCAGCATCGCTTCTGATATCGCCGACTGGTACCTGAATTATCTCAGATCTCAGCCTCTTATCTCCGTTAAATGAAAATATCATTGTCTTTTATTATAGTTTTTACGTAATATATCTGAAACAAGGAATTCGGTGTTTTTCGGCACGTTATTTAATTGTAGATCTCCATAAAAGTGACGATTTAAATTTTTTCTTTTTTTTTTTATCAAGATAATAAACAAATATACAACAAATTCATAATCCTCTGGTGTGTACAACATAAACACGATCCCAAACACGCCAACGGGGTTAAGCGTTAGTAAGAAAGACAAAACGTACAAATAAAGCACACATTCAAATTAAACAAATCAAATCTCGTAAAGCTAGCTTGAAGTCTTTGTATTTTTTTTAACTGTAAGTTTTTCGTTTCAATCAATTTGGTTATAGCAAGTTTGTCTTTTTTCACTTTTTTTAGTCGTTGTAAGTGACAAGAGTATCCAAAATACATGTTGAACACAACTAAAAAGGTACTGAGATTTGGAAGGAGCCTTGAACATCTCCTTTTGTGAATGTGGACGTGACACATGAGAACGATAAGATTAAATATGTTACTTTAACTTGTGACATTTATGCCCAAACCTTCCATGTGAGAATTAATAACGTTTCTGTCTATCTATCTATCTATCTATCTATCTATCTAAGTTTCTATAATAAAATCCATTAATAATCAAATATTAGTTTAATAATAATAGAATATCCGGATTTGTTGTAAATAAGTTTCACTAAATCGCTCAAAACGACAGCAGACGAGGTTCAGTGATAAAACAAAATGGATTAAAAGTGTGATCGGGATTAATAAAAGGAGCATTTCGCGAGACAAATTGAGGATTGTGACGTCACTGAAGAGGCTGCTGCTTTTAATTGCTGAGAAAACCCAATAACGTTCTCCAGGAATCCATACATCTCGAAGTCCGCACTGAACCTCCCCGGTACCGAGATACGATTAAAGTCAGCACAATTTCACTACCCCCGAACAGGAAGTGACATTTGGCTTTAAAATAAGAGTTTTCAAGTAAATGCAATTGACTAGAAAAATGTATTTTATGGAAAACCTTTATTTTAAAATCTTCTATTCCACGATTCACTTTTGTCGGTAGATTATTATTTTTTCATTGTTGATGATTTTCTGCTGTCCTGACAAACAACTTTAAATCTGAACATGGAATCAGATCCTTATTATTATCTTTATATTCAGATCTCTATGCTGCTGTAAAACCTATAATTTCTCTTTGGGATTAATAAAGTTTTATAATGAATCTGATCTTGGCCTGTGTCATACGTATATAAACA
The DNA here is from genome assembly GCA_009660295.1 of Lophius piscatorius. NCBI lineage: Eukaryota > Metazoa > Chordata > Actinopteri > Lophiiformes > Lophiidae > Lophius > Lophius piscatorius. Next base: position 53,510 of record VRLP01002693.1, on the reverse strand, counting down.
GTGACCTCCAGAGTTATGGGCAGACTTTTGAAAAATTGTAAAAAAAAAAGAAAAAAGAGATGCAAAAATGTCATTTATGTTTATACCCATCTTTCCAATATTCAGAAAAATATAACTTCTAACTGTAGAAGTTATATTTGTCTGTATAACTTCTGGAAACAAACATTTATGGATAGATAGAAAGATAGATTGATTTTCCTGTTTCCATTTCACCCCGATTTCAGCATCTCTACAACCTTTTTTTCTCACACCATTGCCGTGTTCTTTCATGTTCCTTTGGGGTTGGAGCTGGGGGCTCAGCGAGCTGAAGAGGGACGCTGAAGTGGAAGGCACAAGAGATGACCGGCTACTGAGTATTTGGAAGATACTAAAGAGAGTTTGTCGGAGTTGTCGGTAGATTTAGAGGCTGTAACCGTTCCTATATTTTGATTCTGCATGAATTTTTCCATTAAGCTAGGTTACTTTTGTGCCTTCTTCCTTTGATGTATTACACTGGAGGGGAACAGGAAATGATGCAAGACTGTCGTTTTTCAAGATAATGCCCCGGTCAAAGTCTCTGGGTGTGGTGAAGAGAATAAAACAAGACTCACACAAGGAAGTAATTAGGATCAGACGTAGGTTTTCTTCCTCTTTTTTGTCAGCTTGTCTTTTTTTCCTGAACAAATTGATTCGAAACTAGTTAGGAAACATCCAAAAATTGATGTAACTGCACATTTTATATTTCTTAATTTTAACTTGATAATTTAATTTGCCTGTAGAATCCCTGGAGGAAATTAAGCTTTCATCATTTCACATTAGATAGATGAAATAAGAGCATATACAAATATAATATACATAGGCTATACACATATAAATGTCATTATTACCTCTGCCAAGGAAGGAGGTTATGTTTTCACCCACGTTTGTTTGTCTGTCTGTCCGTTAGCAAGATCACAGAAAGACCAATGGATAGATTTGCATTACATTTTATCCAGAGGTAGGTTTCGGCATCTCCTTTAAGTGTTTCGCAGCATTTCAAATTAAATAGTAAAAAATAATTAGCCGGATTGAGTTGTGACATCACAAAAAGGTTAAGGTCTCTCTTGAAACCGTGTCCGTTATTGCCGCTTTTGTTCTTTAGATGATGATTTTGACGTTCCTTCGGGGCATTTATGTAAAATGAAAGTCAAATTCATTTTCATACACTCTTTACAATTAAGCACCATTTTTAAATAATCCCAATATTAACACATAGTAGATGTTTCCCGTAATGACAATTATTTTCATTTTCATTTTCTTACTCACGATGAGTCTTTTACTTTGAAAGGCTTGACAGGAAATGTAATTGTACGATCGTTAACTTCTGCGATTTGGATGTCAGCGTTTTTTTTATGGTTGAATATATGTTAGCCTGACGCTCCTGAAGGAAGGAATAACGCCACCTGTGTCTGGATGAAGTAGTCTAGAACCACAGTGATTCACACATTTGCCTTATATTAGCCTTATTCTTTTGAACGGACGCAATTTCAACCGGAAACTGTTTGAGTGGAACGTTTGTCCACAGGATTTCTTCACTTTTTAATGATGAATTAACAAATTTTTATTTTGTTAAATGAGAGGATTGCAGCCTGATGGTGTGGTGATATAACGTCTAATTTCGCCAGTAACGGAAGAGAATAACGTCCTTGGACACCGAGAGCTCCGGTAAGAGAACCTGTTCGCGTAAAGGATTAGCGGTTTACCATCATGCTAATAGGTTAGCTAGGTGTTAGCCAAAGATTTAAAGGCTTTATTCTGCTGTTTATTTAGCATCTATTTTATTAACAGAGATACGGTTCATTATTCAGAAACATTTAATTTATTGCAAACATTCTATGACATGTCCGTTAGTATTTGCCGTTATTTAATCCCAGGATTGAGGCGAGGCTACCGATTTACGCTAGCTACGCTTGTGACGTCATGCATAAAATTAAAAACCCGGAAATGATTTTTATTTATTTAATTTGTTACATATACCTGAAATATACAAATGTAAAAATCCTTTTTACATTTATAAACGACTTTATGTATGAATAAAACCTCGAAGTATAAATCCATACCATGAACCATTGTATTATACTATTATTATTATTAATATACATTTATAAACAATTATAATAATTTAGAGCTTTAATTTATGCAGTTTTAGTTGGATCCCCTTTTATTTTTTTTATTTACTCACTCAATTCAGTTGCTGTCTTCTTTCAAATTATTATTTGTATCGTCATTATTGACTTGACTTGATTCTTGTAATGTTATTGTTAAACTTTCTAATTAATCTTTTCTTTCTTTTTTAAAGAACCTAAACCAAAAACAGACATCAACATAGAGCAAATTAAGCAGATAAAGATATACAATTCCCATCAAACCTCAAAGCTCTCATCAACCATCAAAACACCCACCAAAGCTAATTTATGGTTTCCTCAAACAGAGGAATTAGCATTACAGAAAAAAAAAAACTTAATTTAATTTGGAATATCACATATGAAAAGAACCCTGTAAAATCTAGGTGTACTTCTATAAATAGATATAATTTAATATACAGAATTATGCTTTTATTAGTGATTACATAGCTGATATGTTTTATTCCAACATTAGCTTAGAATGAGTGTTTCATGTCTCCAGATGGGGCCGTCCTCTTCCACTGAGGCTGTCGCGCTAAAGCTTCCATGTTTGGACAGTAACTTAGAAACGCACATCTGAACTCTGGCAGAAGACAGGGAATTCCTCAAGTTCTCATTTTGAAGTGGCGGAAGGATGACAAAGTAATATAAACAAAGAAGGCGACGATGAATAAGTAGTTGCGAGAAGTTGGTGAAGTTTTGGTAAATGAAGATTCTGACTGATTATTCAACACACGAAAAAAGGAACGGAGCTCGATGACTCCCTGTCGATGAGAGGAAACATGAGGGTCGGACTCCAGACTAAAACCTTTACCACCTTTAAGGTGCCCCTCAAAGGTGTATTAAACAGACCGCACATTTAAGGAGAGCTTGATTTGCTTTGCATCCGAGCGCTCTTATGTGTGGAACGAACCATTTGAACCTCAGTATTACTCAATTATGTTAATCTAATAATGGGGAATCCAAAATCTTTATTCAGATAACAATTCTATTAACTCTTAAGCCCCAGGTCACACAGCCTGGGACCGACTCTGGGTTGGCTTGGGAAGATTCTGATACGGCAGAAGGGCAATCTGTCCTCCCACAAAGACTCAAAAGGTCAAAGGCCGGAAGACTTTTTTAAATCCTCAGATTTCCTCAGCACCTTCTGTAGGTTCTTCTAGTCCGAGGCTCCTGCGCTAGATGGAGATGCAGGTGCTGAGTGCTTTCTCTGGTGTGCCCCTGTATATGGGTGGAGAGGTTAAATGGTTAACAAAACGTTTTGTTAACCTTCGGGGTCGGATTGATGGTCGTGCCCCGTGTCCTCGGCGTGTTTCACTACATTGTCATCCTGAATGAGGTTGTTAAAAAAAACACACATACGCAAATATTGCGGAATTTGATGCAACACACGCTCGCTCCCCGAGGCGAGTACTGGGTGTCCCCCGGGGGACGTTTGTCTCTGTAATTAGTGAGGTTGCTTGACTACACATTACATTTTTTTTTATTCCCCAGCCGACTATTTACTGCAGGTGCTAAACAAAGACACACCTTGGTGTGTTGAGAGATGCTGACATATGCCCTTTTTATAGATTAGAAATCTATAAAAATTAGTTCTTGTCAGTGTCGGGGAAACACATGGAGTAAAACAGGAAGAAAAAAACAACGTTTTAATTAAAAGTTTATGGGTGACATCTACTATTTATCAAAGTAAGTCACACAAGAACAGTTTTAAGTGGATCACTGCAAGTGAATTTTAGGTTTAGTCTACATCATTCACATCTCAGCCCACCTTCCCGAATCTCTTTAGCAGACGAGTCGCAAAGTTGCTTCTGTTAAAGTCTCCGTTTAAAATCCACAAACTCCCAGACGTTCAAAAGCAAAATGGATTCCATCAGGAAGAAAAAGATCTCGACATCTTTGAGGAAGCCGGACGTCATTGAACATTTCAAAAGGATAATGGTCCTAAGCAGACCTCCAAGTCCGCCATGGTCTGGTTCCGAAAGAAGTCCGGTGGAACGTCATTGTCACCTGACTAGAGTCCAAGAGGAAAGAATCTATGGCGGGCTTTTAAGAAGCAGCACCTAAAACTAGGGGATATTGCGAAACTGCAGTGGGCTAAGGTTCCTTGGGGGTTTTTTTTTATACAATGGTGGCTGAATATTATGGATCCAACTGAATGGATTGAATATTTGATCAACGTCTTGATTCAATGAAGACGGGAATCCGATATTTCTTGTGCACGAGTTTGTAATCGCCGATCCCGATCTCATCCCGTCTTCTCTCTCCTGCTCCTCCGTAGCGATGGATAACGCCCATACCAAGACGGTGGAGGAGGTTCTGGGTTTCTTCTGTGTGAACGAGTCCACAGGTCTGAGCTGTGAGCAGCTGAAGAAGAACCGGGAGAGTTGGGGACCCAACGGTACCTATCAGCTCTTCATCGACAATTATCACTGCTAACTGAAACTGCCGATATATCGGAATAAATTTCCTCTCACATGTTTCCTGCTTCATCATTATAAATCCATGTAGCAGGAAAAGTCTGTGATGATGATGATGATGATGATGTGATCTTTATCCCCACTCTGTCTACCTTTAACTCTTTCCTTACTCTCAGAGTTGCCAGCTGAAGAAGGTGAGCAAACATCTCTTTCATCATATCCTCTTCTATTTCTCTTTTTTTTTTAATTCTTTTCTTAATTCTTTTTTTTTTTCTCCTCCCTCCTTCTGCTGATCGTCACGTACCTCCTGTCTTTGTGGCGTACAGGGAAATCTCTCTGGGAGCTGGTCCTGGAGCAGTTTGAGGATTTGTTGGTTCGAATCTTGCTGCTGGCTGCTTGCATCTCGTTTGTAAGGAAGACACACACACACACACACACACACACACAACCAGTGAAACCAGTGTGCTTGTGTGGACTGTGTAACGGAGAGTTGGTGACGTCTTCTGTCTCGTAGACGCTGGCTTGGTTTGAAGAGGGGGAGGGGACAATCACAGCCTTCGTGGAACCATTCGTCATCCTCCTCATCCTCATCGCCAACGCCATCGTGGGCGTTTGGCAGGTAAGACTGTTTTTCTTACTTCGTCTCGGCATAATAATTAGTTATCATTAACTTGTTAGGACTTCTGATCAGCTTCAATAATCTAAGATTAATCACTTGAACCAGTGCATTCTGGGTAGCATGTTCAAATGACTTCTCTCAATTATACAGGGATATGAATAACCCGATTTGGTCCGAGCTCCGTGTAAACATCATATTCCCGCTACGATCCAAACCGGGATATCGGCGTGCACGTAAACACAGCTGACGACATGAAATATGAATCCTTGTGTCGCCTGGAATGTTTTCAGAAACACATTTTAACGAATCTAGAGAAGGTCTGGAAGCAGAAAACCATCCGGATATTGTTTCCTATATTCTGACGATGGAGCTTGAGAGAAACTGATCGATCCGTGTATCTAGGAAGTGCTGATCAAAGCCGATTACTGCAAACCGCTGATTAATTCTACGTCACACCAGTAGCACCTCAATCCAACGGGAGGTGCGAGGTGTGGCGCCGCAAACCTTTGATGACTGCTGGAAGTGGGTCACAGTGTAGATGGTCATCATCATCTACATGGGAAGTGTCCGCCATTACATGATTGATGGACAGGTGTGTTTTAAAAGAAGATCCGATAAATACACGGCATGCCTAGGAAACGCATCATTTAAAACCAATCTATGAAAAAAGAAATCAGTACAAGAAGTTAGGTTTGGCATAAAACCGTTTAAAAATGGCGAGGAACTAATTCAAAGGTGTAGATGGGGGACTTGATGGACGAGAACCCAGGATGCTGTCCAGAAAGAGGAAGATTGTCCTACTCATTTGCAGACGCGACGGTTTTTCTGGCACACCTGTTTCGCTGGTAGTAGTCTGCTGTTACTGCCTGACCACGGTTCTGTTTGATCTGGACCTAGACCACCTGTTCACCTCAAATTATGGCCCTTATGGATCCGGACCTCGGTCTGGGTGAGGTTTCACAATCGCAAAATTGGTTGGAATCCAACCAATTGAGAAAAGTCTCAACGTCTGGACCAGTTTGAACTGAAAAGCGACCTTATTCTCTATAAGACCTCTCACTTCCTGTCTCTCCTCGTCTTCACGTGAGGACAGCCACGGGGAGATTAGCTTCAAAGTCCTACATCCAATCAAACTCTCGTCCTTCCAGGAGCGGAATGCAGAGAACGCCATTGAAGCGCTGAAGGAGTATGAGCCGGAGATGGGCAAGGTGTTACGGCAGGACAAGAAGAGCGTCCAGAGGATCAGAGCCAGAGACATCGTCCCCGGAGACATTGTTGAAGTCGCCGGTAAGTCCCTCGTTTTTTGAAAGTTGAAATTGAAAGTGATACTACAGGGAATCTGTTTGATTGAATTATTACTATGACTGGCATTTGCATTTGGGTACCACTTTAAAATAAGACCCCCCCCAACTTTACTAAGGATTTATAAATTACTTGTACAAGTCCATGAGCTCTAAACACTTCACTAAATCGTTAATGAGCCGCTATAACTCCTTAGATATAAAGGGTACAAGAGACCCGATGCTTGCCAAATAGTGAGCACACTCATCTGTACTGCTAACTTGATATTGCCAAATAGTGACCCGCATTAGTTTAATTGGGAGGTTTGTTGTCGGAGCTGTTTATAAATGTTGATTAATGACTCAGAAAAATGTTTATTACCTGATTATAAACCCTTCATAAATGTAGACTTATAGTGGACTAGACTTAGAATGTGCAGGAGACAGACGTGTACCACCATCGGTGTCGTGTAAACGAAATAGACAGATAATTATAATAATATTGGTGCTGTTGTGTCGGCTGTTGTTGTAAATGATCGGTAGTCACAGCGGTTCTGTCTACAGTACTGCAGCCACTGAGGAAACACCTCAGTGAGTCGCTCTGTGTTTTCTGGTTGTTTATATATGGTTAAAATAACACTCTGGCATTTTTGTTTAGTCACGCATGGAAAACGTCTTCGTCTGCAGTCCAGCTACCGTTTCTTCTCTGCTGGCCGTTAACGTCACGGAAACACAAAAACCGAAATGAGAGAACGAAAGTCCATCTGAAAGTTTGTTTGTGTCGGATCTTCAAACTGAATATAACGGGAAAACAATCGGAGTAAACACAGAATGCGAGTTCTGAGAATCCTCCCCCGAACTTAATCCCTAGTTGGTCCTCCTTTCAGCGGTTCCGACTGGAACCGAACACTTCTGCTCTCTGGAGATCGCTCTCTGACGTCACTGTGGGGGGGGGGGATCGTAGCCCACTCTTCTTTGCAGAACTGCTTGAGGGCGTGAACCGATCTTCTCAGGTCCAGACTTTGACTACGCCACTCCAGAACTCCAAAAGGAATTTCATTCCTTTGGCACCATTCAGAGGTGGACTTAATCTTCTGCTTTGCTGCATGAGCTTCAGCTAGATCTGTTGTTCCAGGTCTTCTCCATTTGTAGATTGTGTGTCCTACTGTGGATCTCTGGAGTCCCAGAACCTTAGAAACCGCTTTGGAACCCTTCCTAGACTGATGGATTTCAACCACCTTCTGGAATTTCTGTTGATTTTGGAATATTGTGCTACTGGTGAGACCTAGGATCCAACTTCCTGCTTCTGAAGATGGTCTACTGAAGTGATAATGTGGTGGAAGAGGTCTGGTAGTGATCAGGTCTGGATGGGTCCAATCCAGCTGGAACCAGTTCTTAATGTAGTGTTGTGGTTCTTAGGATTTGGTCTGTGAGGGGGCGGAGCTTCTTTCACACAGACCCAGTTGGTGTTATGGAACTTCTTGGCCCAGTAAATACAATTATTATTTCAAAGCAGACTGTTATTTTAAAACACACGGAGATCCACTTCTGTTTTTAGCAAGGGCCAAAAACTTCAGTCAAGTTCTTTCAAACGCTGAAGTTGATTTAGTGTCCGATGTGCTTCCTGCCATCGTCAGATCACCAGCGTGGTTCCAGAAGTTTCCTAACAAACGACTGTGACCCGATGACATCAGAGGAGTTGGAGAATCTTTCCTTTTTAAACATGAGCCTTTTTTCCTCCCCATCATCAGTCAGAGATGGCAGCTGGACTGATGGGACTTCCTGCCGTGAGCCGGGACTGTCCATCGTGAACGGGGGCCATTAGTGTCCACAGACGAGTCTGGCTCTCATGTCAACTCATGGCCCCGACCCAGTAAGAGGACCTTTGAGTCCTCCAGGGACCTGCTGCTAAATTTGAGAGAGAGAGAGAGAGAGAGAGAGAGAGAGATGGAAAGACAGAGAGAGAATGGGGATAGAGAGAGAGAGAGAATGGGGAGAGAGAGAGACAGAGAGAGAATGGGGATAGAAAGAGAGAGAATGGGGAGAGAGAGAGATCTGCTCCTCCTCCTCCTTCTGTCTGTGGTGAAACATGTGACTTCCAGAGCATGGGAACTGAGTGACACAGTCAGAACCGGCGCTTACGGACCGAGCTGGAGGGTTTGCTGTTTATGTATTATTTTGCAGGATTGTTTCTGAGGCATTTTCACTAATTATGTTAGAAGTACTGAAGGTAGATCCATGACACGTTATCGGGGGGGGGGGGTTGGGATTGGACTGGGATATATATGAAATATTTGCCAACATTATTTCCCCCTAAGAATAAGTCCTGACGATAAAACCAGTTTAGTTCAGTTTTAGAGGAGGAGACCTTTTCTCCTGAGTTACCATCAAAGTATTTCTTCTTTGTGGACCAGTGTTTGGTTCCTTTGGTGGACCATCTGAGGCGGGATTTCATCACATTAGGTTCCGCCGCATCACGACCAGTACCTCACTCCCATCATGAAGCATGACTGTGTGCAGAAGGTCCTGAAGGATGGCAGACCATGTCTGAGGAAACCCTGGTGATGGTCTAACAGGTGGTCTGACCCGGGTGTAGGACTAAAGACTGCAGGAACCATAAGTTCTTTCTGTCTCTCTTTTTCTTTCTCTCTTTCTCTCACTCTTATTCTTTTTCTCTCTTTCTTTCTCTCTTATTCTTTCTTTCTTTCTCTCTCTCTCTCTTGTTCTATCTTTCTGTCTTTCTCTCTCTCTTATTCTTTCTGTCTTTCTCTCTCTCACTCTCTTATTCTTTATTTCTGTCTTTCTCTTTCTGTCTCTCTTTCTTATTCTTTCCATCTTTCTCTCTCTCTTATTCTCTCTTTCTGTTTTTCTCCCTCTCTCTTTCTGTCTCTCTCTCTTATTCTCTCTTTCTGTCTCTCTTTCTTATTCTTTCTCTCTTTCTCTCGCTCTTATTCTTTCTTTCCATCTTTCTCTCTCTTATTCTCTCTTTCTGTCTTTCTCCCTCTCTCTTTCTGTCTCTCTCTCTCTTATTCTCTCTTTCTGTCTTTCTCTCTCTCTCTTTCTTATTCTTTCTCTTTCTCTCGCTCTTATTCTTTCTTTCCATCTTTCTCTCCCTCTCTTTCTCTCTTTCTGTCTCTCTCTCTGAGGCGCAGATATAAGCCGTTAAAAAAACGTCGCTCATGAACAGCTGGACTCTGACTGAGGAAAGAATGTTAACAGCTCATGGGCAGCAGCGGTTCCTATTCGCTAAAAGCAGGACGTGTTTACTCTTTATTTCCTCTTCCATTCTCTGGGTACGCGAGAGAAACGCTTAAATTACCGGTTTTGGCACTTTAATGTAACTTTATGAGATACGAGTCTCCTGACTCAGACGCTTCACAGGAAAATCAGAGTCGTTGAGAGCTTTGGAAAGACGAGCTGCAGAGACATCGCTCTTCATGTGGATATAGAAATATTGGAGCTACATGAAGAATAAGTGTGGAAATACTACAGGTGTGAAAAGTCAACATCAGAACCTCCTTGTGGAAACCGTTACCTGCTAACTCCACATAATCCTGTTGTCCGCCGGGAGCTGCTGTAGATTCAGAGAGTTTAGGTCGTATGTGGGCGTTTACAAGTCATGCTTAGGTATCAAAGCCCACCCAACATGAGAGATGACTCAGCTATCTTTGAACAAAACCCCCCAGTCAGACCGATATATATAGACCCCCCCAGTTAGACCAGTACATAGACCTCCCCAGTCAGACCAGTACATAGACCTCCCCGTCAGACCAGTACATACACCCCCCAGTCGGACCAGTGCATAGACCCCCCCAGTCAGACCAGTGCATATACCCCCCCAGTCAGACCGGTACATAGACCCCCCCCCCCAGTCAGACTGGTAGATAGACCCCTCCTAGTCAAACCAGTGCATAGACCCCCCCCCCCAAGTCACACCAGTACATAGACCACACCAGTCAGACCAGTACATAGACCCCACCAGTCAAACTGGTACATAGACCCCCTAGTCAGACCAGTACATAGACACCCCCACAGTCAGACCAGTACATAGAGCCCCCCTAGTCAGACCAGTACATAGACCCCCCCCAGTCAGACCGGTACATAGACCCCCCCCCCCCAGTCAGACCACTACATAGACCAGGTTTTGTCTCTGACCCTAGCTTAACTAAAAGTGAACCTGGAAACTAGAGGAAACTGAGAATTTAAGATGGAGAGAGTTAGAGATGGATGGATAGATATTTTATTGATAGTGTTGTGAAAACATAGTGGATTGTTTTATTGTTGTTGGATCTTCAAAATAACTACAAAAACAACAACTTTAATGGTTCCAAAGCCAAGTTTTGATTATTTGGTTGTATCTGAAATGACCTATATCCTGTAAGTCATATCAACCTTGAATCTCTCCCACCCCCCAGTTGGTGATAAGGTCCCCGCTGACATCAGGCTGACGTCCATCCGTTCCACCACCCTGAGGGTGGACCAGTCCATTCTGACGGGGGAGTCCGTGTCGGTGCTCAAACACACAGACCCGGTACCGGACCCCCGAGCTGTCAACCAGGACAAGAAGAACATGCTCTTCTCTGTGAGTCCGAACCTCATCTGTCTGAGACGCCTCTTCCTGTTCGCCACTCACATTCCCTCACATTCCACACGTTGTGGTATTAAATCCACGCAGAAGAATGAAGCTGGCTTTTATCACCATGGACACGCCCACTGTAGTTTATTTTAAGTCAGCCCCACATAAAACGCTGGCCTCCATACTCACCAGAGTATGGAGGATGTATGAGGACAAGAGCATGAGGACATGTGGATTCGTCTGAAAATAGCCCCTAATAAAGCCCCGCCCCCTCCTCCTCCTGTAAGAGTGGCCCCGCCCCCTCCTCCTCCTGTAAGAGTGATGCTCGTTAAAAACCCACTCAGTCTAAAACTACCATTCTAGGAAATCTTAAGTATTAATATTAAATTGAAATACTAAATGATATATAATAGTTTTTTTATTAATAACTAACCCAACCAAAAAATAAAAAATATCAATATTATTAATATGAGCAATATTTATTTCATTTCATTTGTGTAATAATTTGTTTCAGATATTAATTCATTATAGATATATTAATACTAATGTTCATTTTCAAATGAAAACATAGATGTAAAGATAAAATAAAGCTTTAAGAGAAAAAACAAAACAAAGTCTGACTGAGTCAAACACTTCTCCAGGGTACCAACATCGCAGCGGGGAAAGCCATCGGGATCGTCGTGGCGACCGGGGTGCAGACGGAGATCGGGAAAATCCGAGACGAGATGGTCTCTACGGATCCTGAGAGGACGCCTCTGCAGCAAAAACTGGACCAGTTTGGAGAGCAGCTGTCCAAGGCAAGAAGTCGGAACCATCATCTCTAGGTTCTGCTGAGGTTGATATTCTGTAACAGCCGGTCCTCTGGTGTCCTGCAGGTGATCAGTGTCATCTGTGTGGCAGTGTGGGCCATCAATGTGGGACACTTCAATGACCCGGTCCACGGAGGCAGCTGGCTGAGAGGCGCCGTTTACTACTTCAAGATCGCTGTGGCGCTCGCCGTAGCTGCCATACCAGAAGGTCAGATGTCAAATCTGTCAGAGAAATCCCTCCCTGTGTGTGTGTGTCTCCCTGTATTTATTATAGTTTGGGAGGTACAGGTGAAGGGCTGAGTGGTAGATCTGCACCGTTTCACCTTTCATAACAACGCACCTCCAAATTCTAAGAGGAATTGCATGGTGATGGATCCTGATCGAGAACTTCCTTCATCCTTTACCTTCCAACTCCTCCAATGACCTGCAACCAGCAGCTACTACTGGGTCCAACCTCTGCAGGGTCACAAAGCTTTGTGTGTGGTACTACTGCGGGGGTCCGGACCCCTTTCGTTTCTCTCTGACCCTCCCATCACGACACATTGGTGACACATGCAGGTTACTGTTTGCACGTGCAGCAACTTTTCACGACATTGAGCAGTTTTGGCCCTCAGTTTAATTATAATAATAATTAAAAACGCTTTATTAGGACTTACAGACCTGCATTATAGGACATAGTGGAATAAGTTCTCTACATTGGACCCATCCCTTAGAACAGCGGTCAGAGTCGCCCACGGAACAAGTTGGGGTTTCAGTGTGGTGCTGCTGGGCGTTACAACATGTATACTGCCAGGGGAGTCTGGGAATCGAACCACTGACCTCCAGCGAAAGACCACCGTTATCTCCTGAACCAAGAGTCAATCATTGCAATCAGCTTGAAATTGTTTGCGACAAATTAGCGGTTTTATCCCGACTGATTCCACAAACGGAACGATGATTAAAGTGGTGTACGGAGGAAAAGGGGGCACATGGAAAAACTTGAAAACAGCCTTGAACACCTTAACCCTCAGCCAAACCTCCTTAACATCACCATTATGGCGCCTCCTCTGTCTCTCCGCTGAAGTGTTTTCTTCTTTTTTTTTTTCCAATCCACTCCTCACTGTCACCGTCTTTCCTTCCAGGCCTCCCCGCCGTCATCACCACCTGTCTGGCTCTGGGCACCAGGAGGATGGCGAGGAAGAACGCCATCGTCCGCAGCCTGCCGTCAGTGGAGACGCTGGGTTGCACCTCCGTTATCTGCTCTGACAAGACGGGAACTCTGACCACCAACCAGATGTCAGTCTGCAGGGTAAGACGTGGCAGGAAGTGACGTCGTCCAGCCTGTAACAGCTGTGTGTCCCAGGGAGCCTGATTTACTCACATGTATGATGTGATCCGGCGTTAATAATTAGTGACTAATGGCTCATCATGTCAACATTACATTAACGACAAAAAGCATCTCGGAGAGCACAAACCTGCGCAAAGACACAACGGTACCCAAGGTAGACATTATTATTCAGGAATATGTAATGCAGATTCTAACATCAATGCCCGAGCTATTGCTAGCCTCTAAATCTACTGCCGACTCCGACAGACCCTCTGAGTATTTCTCAAATACTCTGTAGTCGGTCGTCTCTGGTGCCTGCCACTTCAGCGTCTCTGTTCAGCTCAGTGAGGCCCTAGCTTCTGTCGGTCAGATGTACTGGCTTACACCGGATCATCCAGCAGGCATGGTAGCAGCAAGGTGTGAACCAAAGAATTTACTCAGTAAATTCATGATATGTAGGCTAGAAAAAAACAACGGCAGTGGACGCTAATCCGCGCTGGGTGAATGCAAAGGTGTGACACCGATTCTCATTGCCCTCGAATTGGAATTTTTCAACTGGAGCACGAAACTTGTGTGACGCTGTGACGTTAAAAAAAAAAAGTACGTCAGTATTACGTTTGTACGAGCACTATCTACGAATTGGACTGACATGGTTTAAAAAACAATCAATCACTTGGTTGATACAGAAAAGGAAAGGTGGATTTTGAAAAGGCGGGCCTGGTGCTCCTGAGTGACTTTGCTTGTAGAGTACTGTCCCAAACGTCCAAACATCCTGCAGTGATCCGCCGGCTCAGACAGAATGTTAAGCCTGTAGAGGATCTAACCTCGGATGTGTGTTTCTACTCATCATTGTACTAACTCTGTGTGTGTGTCTGTGTGTCTGTGTGTGTCTCTGTGTCTGTGTGTGTGTGTTGTGTGTTCAGATGTTTGTTGTTGACAGCGTGTCGGGGGAGCAGTGCAGACTGAATGAGTTCACGGTGACCGGATCTACTTACGCCCCTGAAGGGGAAGTGTGAGTGTCTTTAACACTGAACCCCTAACTCCCGATGCGTCGTGGCTGGATCCCTCCCTCCTTTTAGTGTTCATTTTGTGTACTTGTCGTCCTTCCTCGCCCTGTCACTGATCCCCCACCCCCCAACCCCCTTGTCTTCTCTCCAGCTGCAAAGAGGGCTCTGTGGTGAAGTGCAGCCGGTATGAAGGGTTGGTGGAGATGGCTTCCATCTGCGCCCTGTGCAATGACTCATCACTGGACTTCAATGAGGTAAGACATGCTAACATGACAACGGCGCCGCTCACACATTACCTAATATGGTTTAACATAAATGGAATCTGAGTATGGGTTGTGTGTGTGTGTTTTCCAGGCAAAGGGTGTGTTTGAGAAGGTTGGGGAGGCAACAGAGACCGCCCTCTGCTGCCTGGTGGAGAAAATGAACGTGTTCGACACCGACCTGACGGGCCTGAGCCCGGCTGAGAGAGCCACAGCCTGCTGCTCTGTAAGTGCGTCGTGACGGAGACCGCAGGAAGTCAAAACTCTTCAGAACCGAGTTTGAAATCGAGTTTCATTTAACAGATAACAAGAATCTGAACACACTACAACACGCAGGCTTAACCTCGTCCATCTGAACCACAAATCTGATATTTAAAGAAAGCCCATAATCGGACTTCTGCCAAGTGCTGGTTCTATTTTCTTCTTTTTTTTTGACTATGTTTTGACGAAAACCCTAGTTCTATACCACAGCCAAAGGTTATAGTATCTGCATATACAGTAAGGCCCTCTAGTGGACATAGTTGGTATCTCGCAGCTAAATCCCTGTCTGGGAACAAAATCCTAATGTCCAACGGTACCAGATGAAGAGTCCATCTGATGAAGAGTCCATCTGATGAAGAGTCCATCTGATGAAGAGTCCATCTGGGCCCATCCCACAAAAACTGGGTGGAGTATCATGTACTTCATGGTATTTCTATCACACTTCTGACCAAATTCATTTATTGTTTTGTTACATGATGTTGCCGTAATAAAATGATGTTGGAACCTTTTCCAACACTGAAAATAAATCATTTTAGGTCTCACCCGTCCATCGACACTAAAGTAACCCAAACACACCTGATAGTTCTATCCCCCTGGGGAGATTACGGCGAAATCCGTCTCCTATTCGCCTGTATTGAAGAAATAAGTAGAGCAGAAGTTCAGATGTTTATGATAATGTATCAGGGAGATGCCTGAAAACTCTTCTTGGGTACAGTAATTAAGTATTTGTACTTGTTTGGGGTGTTTTGCGGGATTCCGTCTCCCCATGACTCTCACTCTTTGGTTGTGCTCAGGTGATCAAGCAGCTGATGAGGAAGGAGCTGACGCTGGAGTTTTCCCGAGACAGGAAGTCCATGTCGGTCTTCTGTACGTCCAAGAAACCCAAATCTTCTTCTGGGGCCAAAATGTTCATCAAGGTGAGCTCCCCACCAACACAGCAAGCGATCCAGTGGCGGCAAGGCGAAGCAACGTGACTCTCTTCTCCCCTTCTCACCTTCTCCCCTTCTGCCCTTCTCCTCAGGGAGCACCAGAGAGCGTGTTGGAGCGCTGTAATTATATACGGGTCGGTGGTTCTGCTTGTGTGCCTATGAGCGCGGCGGTCCGAGAGCATCTCCTGTCCACTGTGCGGGAGTGGGGATCAGGCCGAGACACGCTGCGGTGCCTCGCCATGGCAACCAGGGACTCCCCTCCAGAAATCCACAGCCTCAACCTTGAGAACTCTGCTGGTTTTGGTGACTATGAGGTGATGATGATTTTCTTTTTTCTGGGACCTTAGTACCTGAGAAACATCACAGCAGTAGAATAAATGCTCTCAGTATCCAACAGAGATAAGGGCTTCACGTGGGATTATAGAGGATATTTATGAGAGCAGTATGACAGCCGTGAAGTGAGCAGTAGGAGTCACGAATGGGTGGAGGTGGGACTGCAACAAGGATCGGCTCTTAGCCCCTTTTTTGTTTGCAGTGGTGATGGGGCAGACTGACCGAGGAGGTAAGGCAGGAGTCTCCATGCATGTCTCATATGATGTTGTGGATGACTTTGGGATCTGTAGTGAGAGCAGCAAAACCTGGAGAGGTGGAGGTCAGTCGCAGCGAGAGAGAATACATGTGTGTGAACGAAAGGGAGGCTGGGGGAACGTTGAGGATGGAGGGGCAGATGTGGAGAAGGAGTTGAAGTACTTGGGGTGTAACAACGAGGAGTGTGGAACAGAGGTGGAGAAGCGTGTGCAGGCATCGTGGGTGGAGTTGGTTGAGAGGAGTGTCAGGAATTATCTGTGAAAGAAGAATAGCAGCAGGAGTGAAGGGAAAGGTTTTCTAAATGGTGAGAGCGGCTCTGCTGGATGGTTTAGAGACGGTGGCTCTGACCAAATGGCAGGAGGCAGAGCTGAAGTTTGCAGAGTCCTAGATGTTCAGATGTTCTTTGGGAGTGAGGAGGAAGGACAGGATTAGAATGGAGGACATCAGAGGGACAGCCCGGGTTAGACGTCTCGGAGACCAGGTCTGAGCGGTCCAGATTGAGCTGCTTTGGACACGTGAAGAGGAGGCGATAGCGGATCTGTTGGTAGAAGGATGCTGGAGATGGAAGCTGCCAGGCAGGAGAAAAAAGGGGAAACTCAAAGAGGAGGTTTGTGGATGTAGTGAAAGAGGACATGCAGATGGTCAACGTGACAACAGGAAGATGCAGAGGACAGGGTAAGATGGAAACAGACCATCAGCTGTGGCGACCCTCAGAGGGAACATCACAATAAAGAAGCAGAAGAGAGAAAAAGCTTCTGGAATATCAGTTGGTAGTAGTGCCGCATGGACTCTGAGTTTATCCGTCTGTGTAGAACTAATATTAGTTTTGGAGAGAGAAGCGCCGGATTTATAAATCAAGACAAAGCAAAAGTGTCCCTGCTTAACGGTGTGCAGCAAAAAGGATCAGTGTAATTCACCCCAGTGTTTAGTGGAAGCCAGGATTGTACCTGCAATTACAATTCAATTAACCGCACAGCCCAAACGGGTCTGATGTGGAACAGTTTTGAAATAGGAAGAGCTTTCAGGAATATTGGCTCCAAATGAAAGAGTAAACTGTTCCTTGTGCCGGTTGGAAGAAAGTGGAGAAGCTAACCCAGTCATGTCCGACTTCCCCTCCACAGTCCAACCTGACCTTTGTGGGCTGCGTGGGCATGCTGGACCCCCCGAGGAAAGAAGTGCTCGGAGCGGTCCGAATGTGTCGACAGGCCGGCATTAGAGTCATCATGATCACGGGTGAGCTTCCACGAAACCTCCGGCGCAGTTTGGCCGACGCACACGCATACAGCGAAACCAAAACACACCGGGTCACGACGAGGTGATTAAAGACGTTTCCTGTTTTGAGATAAAACTGTTGTTCTCCACAGGTGACAACAAAGGGACAGCCCTGTCCATCTGTCGGCGGGTGGGCATCATCACGGAGCAGGAGGAGGAGCAGGAGGGCGTGGGGGTCAACGGCGGTCTGACCGGACGGGAGTTTGATGAGCTGCCGCCGGAAATGCAGCGTCAGGCCTGCAGGACGGTGCGATGCTTTGCTCGGGTGGAGCCGGCCCACAAGAGTCGTATCGTGGAGTACCTGCAGAGCCTGAGTGACATCACTGCCATGGTGAGAGCGCCGCCACGCGTTCTCAGAGGTGTGTTGCGTTCCACAGCACTCATCCATCCAACCCCCCCCCACCCCCCTTCTCCCTCCGATGCGCTTTCAGACAGGTGACGGGGTGAACGACGCTCCGGCGCTGAAGAAGGCGGAGATCGGCATTGCAATGGGCAGCGGCACGGCCGTGGCCAAGTCCGCCTCCGAGATGATCTTGGCTGATGACAATTTCTCCACCATCGTGGCCGCAGTCGAGGAGGGCCGAGCAATTTACAACAACATGAAGCAGTTCATCAGATATCTGATATCCTCCAACATAGGAGAGGTGGTCTGGTGAGGAATAGATAGAACTCCAGGAAAGTTCTGTTACAATGAAGCCGAGGGCGTCAGGAGATGTTCAGTCAGACGGTTGATTCAGGGTTCCTTCTCTTCGGTCCTCCGCAGCATCTTCCTGACGGCCGCTCTGGGAATGCCTGAAGCTCTGATCCCAGTCCAGCTGCTGTGGGTCAACCTGGTCACCGACGGCTTCCCGGCCACGGCCCTGGGCTTCAACCCTCCCGACCTGGACATTATGTCCCGCCCTCCCCGCTCCCCGAAAGAGCCCCTGATCTCCGGCTGGTTGTTCTGTCGCTACCTCATCATCGGATGTGAGTCATGAGCCCGGCAGAGAGTAGAGAGAGCAGTCTGATCAGAGTGGCAGCAGGTTCTTAAAGGAGGCGCCTCTCTCTCTCTCTCTCTCTCTCTCTCTCTCTCTCTCTCTCTCTCTCTCTCTCTGCAGGTTATGTGGGAGCCGCCACCGTCGGAGCAGCCGCCTGGTGGTTTATGGCCGCCCACGATGGACCCAAAGTCTCCTTCTATCAGTTGGTAAGTAGACGTCTCCCCATCCCCGCTCCTCTTTCATGCTCTCAGGTAGTCGGGGGTCCCAAACACGTTAGTAAATCAGGAAACAGCACAAAGACTATATATCTAAACTGTTACCTCATACATTGAGTTTCTGCAGCAACCTGGTTCTGAAGGTTTGGACGGGGGCCGAAAGAATAGAATGCCCAGAAACACTTAACTGGACAAAACTCCGCAGGTGAAGAGGATTATGGGTAACGGGTAAGAGCATCAGGATGGAGTTAGAAAGTGTCAAAGGTCAGATCAGAAGAGGAGACATGACACGATGGTCACTTTACAGACACACATGTTCAAATTGTTCAGGATGATACGCAAAGAAGAACTTCACTGCAATAAACTGAAGCGTTGGTGTTTAACTTTGATGAGCGTTCGGGTGCGTAGGAAGTTATTTATCCCATTCTTCCTCCACAGTCTCATTACCTGCAGTGCAGCGAAGGCCACGCTGAGTTTGCCGGTGTGCAGTGTTCCGTCTTTGAGTCTCCTTATCCCATGACCATGGCGCTGTCCGTTCTGGTTACCATAGAGATGTGCAACGCCTTGAACAGGTAACGACACGGCAAACCCAGCCTCATACTAAATGACATCACCGAGCGCCATCCACCACGAAACACCTGGATCCAGGATAGGGAGATCTTAAACCTCTCCTCTTCTTCTGCCCAGTCTATCTGAGAACCAGTCCCTGCTGAAGATGCCCCCCTGGTCCAACCCGTGGCTGGTTGGAGCCATCTGTCTGTCCATGGCTCTACACTTCCTCATTCTGTATGTGGACCCACTACCGGTAAGACCATGTCCTGGACCGGTGTGTCGGGATGTAGAGGCTGATCGGCGATGACCTCATCAGTTCCACATCGACATCAGAGTTGTGAGAATATGCGTCGCTCCCTCTGTCCTCAGGTGGTCTTCCAGATTCGCCCTCTGACCTGGCCCCAGTGGGTGGTGGTGCTGAAGATGTCCATTCCTGTCATCTTGATGGACGAAGTTCTCAAATTTCTGGCCCGCAACTACATCGAGCCGGGGAGCCAGATTCAGGTCAGAGGACTTGTCTGATGGTTGCTGCCTAGAGGTGCAGTGAGATCTTCTCCATGTCTAACCTTCTCCCTCATTGTTCAAAAAGTCCCTGGAGGAGGAGGAGGAAGAGGAGCTGCAGAGGATGAGGTCCAGCACCGGATTGGTGGCTGTCTTGGTGACGAAGCTGCGTCAGGCATTGAGGGGCGTGTCCTGGTCGTTTGTCCTGATCTCCGCGCCGCTAGTGATGTGGATCTTCAGCCTGGACTCTGACATCACCAACATCTTCTGGGAGTGATGGGGGGGGAAAAGAGTACGGGTGGACTGAGGGGTAAGCGTTGAATGGCCAGGAGGAGGAAGAAGATGAAGAGGAAGGAAGGAGGAGGATGAGGAGCTGGTGGGATGAAACGCAGTGGGAAGTGTGATAAGTGTGAGGCAATAAGAGACGAGAGGGAATAAAAGGTTGTGAAAATATTTATTCAGCAGACAATCGGACGAGGAGCAGAGAGAAGGTGTGAGGAGGTTTTAGACCAGATCTTCCTCAATAATCAAAGGTGCTATGCGTGATTAGTCGCTTACTTCGGCTCTTCTTGTCGGAGCCTCCACTTCTTTCAGCTCTGAGGGTCCCGATGTACCGGGCTGTACTTCACTGCAGACAGCATGCTCACCTGCCGGCCTTCTCTCTCCTCAATAATAAACATTAGCACGTTAGCATCCTAAACTCTTAGCCAGGAAGCAGCTCTTCCTCCAGACTTCCTGTCCGACGTAAAGGGAATCCCCCGTAACCCCGCGCAGGAGGTTTCGACTCCGTTAGCTCGCCGTGTCCGACGTCTTACCAGAAGCCGGACTCCAAATCGTTTTATCGGCAGAACTCTACTATTTAATCAGCTGTTTGCAGAAAAAAAAACTAACAAAGAAAGGAGGACAGGTTTAAAAAAATACGACTTTTTTTTTCCTTTTCTGTTTTGCACTGCCGTCGACTGCAGTCTCTGAATGACTCCAGCCGTCCTGGCGAACATCTCCGGGACTTTGTAGAACCTTCAGCTGATCTTGACCAATCAGAACCCTTGGTGGACCTGTGGGTTCTGATTGGGATCTTTTGGGGCGTCCAAGCTTCCCCCTCCCCCTCCCTCCTCCGCTGCCGTGTTTCTTCTTTTTCTTGATCCTCGGTGGAATCCATCTAACTCTACGCGCCGCAGGTTTCCACATCGTCACCGATCCACCACCGTGCTTCACTGTGGTAGGATGCGCTTCTCAGCACCTGCTTCATTCGTCCTCCTCCAGACGTACTGCTGATCCCCGGACCCCCGAAAGATCCAGTTGGACTTCGTCGCTCCACACGGCAGCGTCCCAACATTTCTACCTTGACGATTCTGAGCCACCGCAGAGACTTTCCCCATGATTTTGGGTCAGCAGATGTGGCGCTGCTGTGAATGCGTCTCTGCTGCTGAGGGAAGGAGTTCGGTTCTGAGTCATTCAGAGTCTGCGGTCGTCGTGAAGAGTCCAATTTTGTTTTGGATTTGGGGAAAACACTCGTGGCATTGAGGCTGATAAATTGTAGATTTTTTTTTTAACAATGTGGTTTGAATCATTTTGCTTCCAACTGTAGGTTGGAAAACTTAACTATTTCAATAAGTTAATCAGGAAGTATCTCAGCAGATGTAAGGAAATATTTGAGCTGTTGACATTTAATGTAAGAATTCTGGTGAGGAATATTCATCTGAGATATACATTTGTGTTTTTTTTTACTCTTCCCTCTTTTGGAGTCAGACACTTCTAAGTTTAAAGTCTGCTGACTGTAAATATGTTTTATGGACTAATGTTAAAGTTTAGAGGAAAGATTAGCGCTCCAGAAGTACGTCTGGGTTTAGTATCTGGTCTGCCCCCCCCTTCCCCCCCGGTTAGAAACCGCCGTTGTGTATTTAAGGGACTTCAGACGTAGAGTCGTGACACATAGCAGCTTTTCGCCCGACATTCGTGATTGGATAGAAGAAAGAGAAAAAAAAAATGACATGTTTCAGAATCGACCACACACAGCGGCGCGAGCAGCACACGGTAATAACATAGTCATAAGCAGCCGGGCTCACGCCGTCTACTGCAGAACGGCGGGATCGGACCCCTAATCTCCTCAATGACGGTGACACTAAAGGGTTTAAACGTGGCGTGGATCAAGAGCGACGCTACGGACGCCGTCATGGGACAAAGAACTGGTCCTCGTGTCGATTATATGGTCTACGACCGCTGTAGAGGGGGGTTTTAGTCGCTCCAGGGTAGTTCTGTACGTGGTCTAGAACGCTACTCTTTTACATGCGTTCTCTTAGGCCGGGTTCAGATGATGCCTAACTCACCCCGTCGGATCGGGACATCGAAACGCCATAAACTCCCGACGCGTCTTTGTCTGAAGTCGGGCAACACTACATACGTTTGAACGCGATGTTTTTGGGGGTTTTTTCACAGTAAGAGAAAGAATTCTTACAATGTCTTCTGAACCGGGCCTAAGTTCGCCCGTCTGTCCGTCAGAGAATCTGCGAGTGTTTGAGTTAGTAGTATATTTTTCTACCATGTTCTCCGGCGATGCCATTGCGATGACCTCACTCTGTTTGCCATTGAAGGATTCTTTTTTTTTAGTTTTTTTTTTTTTTAATTGTTGATGAGGTATTTTCTGTTTTTCTTTAGTCGCCGTAGACGACAGAGTATTAAAATATTTTTAGAAAAAAACCAAAAACCTATCTGACATTACGAGAATAAAGCTATAAAAGTAGGAAACTATTATTTACACTCGTTTTTTGGGGGGCATTCCATTTTTAAAATTTTTTTTTTTTTTTTTTTTTTTTTTAATTACGAAGGAATATTAGATTTTTTTTTTTTTTTAGAAGAAATCCGTACAGCAGCTACAGGAGAAGACGAGAAGAATGTCCGCCCAGATTCTGACGTCCTCCATCCCAGTCCGACTGCCAAGGCAATCCATGGGAGAAAAAAAAAAGATATACTTTTTTTGGGCGGGGAAATTATAATAATAATAATGATTCAGTAAGTTACAAAGATTCTGAAAAGAGTCTTAAAATCAGATTCAGATTTAAAAGAAAACCTTTTTTGATTTCTTTTAAATCGTTTGAAATTATTCCAGACTCTTCCTCATTTGGCCGGATCCCCTCCAAACATGGAACAGGGTTCTTCCTCATCAAGATGTATCAAATTTAAATTATGCAGAGAGACAATTATAATCTCCTTGTTGGAGGTAATAGATTTCTGTGATAACATGGGATTTTTTTCTCGTGAAGATAGCAGGTCAAAGGTCATTTTCATCCGTCGCGGCGCTTGTTTAACAATGAGGACTTCAACTCCCATGATGCTACACTCCTTTTCCTCTTTCTTTGAGAAAAATTTAAAATGAAAATTTGCTACGTTATTTTCACACTGTCAGATGGGTTTTTATTAAAAAAGTGGCGCCAACAAAAGGTCGTAGGTTTTCCCCGAAGAAGCTTTAAACCGTTCCGAAGGTTGGAATTCTCTGTTTTAGTCCTTATTTATAATCAAACCCACAGGAGACGCTTTGCTTCTTTCCTCTCAACATTCCTGTCTCCTGGTTTTTGTTTTGGCTCCGTTTCTTTTCTTTTCCAGTCCAGAGTGATTCAAACGGGATCTTAAGAATCGTTGAGGAAAAAATGTAGAAAAATGATAATATTTCTGTTGTGTGACCATTTTTGACTGAAGAAACACGTCGATGCACTTAGTATTTATTATTTCTTTTTGTATTTATTATTAACGTTGTCATTTTATTTCAAGCATCTGTTATCGTACGACATCCCCTCCTCCGACTGAACCCCCCACAATCCCAACGCTCCATTATGAATATCTCTAAAATGGCTCGCAGAGTTTGACGAAAGGAGGATTTCTGCGGTTTCTGACTGTCACTACAAAAGAAAAGAAGTTGTCAATTGTTTTGTTTTGAAAAAAAGAAAAAGAGAAAAAAAAAGGTTGGCTGGAATGACTTTTCTTTCCCTCTCTTCCCTCAACGCTAACTGACATTTAATGTGACGCTAAAAGAAGGAGACCATCCCTCCTGTAGATGATGTTTGATCTGTTTTCGTGCATTCTGCCGCTGAGGAGGCGGCCGTCAGCCGACGTGACGTCACAGGATGTAAACAACAATAAACAAATAAAACGATTCAGTTCTCCGTGTTCTTTCTTTTTTATTTAAATTTATATTTAAAGCATGACAGGAGCTCCTCAGGAGATTTAAAGAAGTACTTCCTGCCACATCCGTACTTTCAAGCATTAGAGGTCCTGAAATGTTGTATTTTTTATTTTATGTTTTCACAAGAAAAGTCCATTATAATATAATAATAATATTTATATATATGACAATTCATATATGTTCCCAATAGAAAGTTCTTTACAACAAAAAAAATGGTCCAAATATTACTAAAGTCGTATTTTTGTGAGTAAAAGTATATTATATGTCATGATTGACCAGATTTCATGAGAAAAAATACATTATGAGAAAGTCCTAAATATACAAGAAGTCCGAAGATTACATGATTAAAGTTGTAATTTTACCAAAAATCAACAGGAAATATGTAAATATTCAAAAATATGTAATTTTCCACAATTAAAATGTTTTAAGAATAAGGTTTTATTGTTCCCAGAAAAAATACATTCCGAGAATAAAGTCGTAATTTCCGTGTAGAAAAGAAAAAAACTACAAGGATAAAGTCATTTTCAAAAGAAAGATTCCCAAATACGAAAATATATTGAGTTATTTCATAGTAACCTTTTCTTTTAATATTAAGACTCTACTCTTGAAACCTGGGTTCGTTTTCTCTTCACCGTGACCCGATACGCCGTCCAACAGAACCGCGAACTTTGATGACCTCATGTCAAGTTGATTGACAGATGCTTGTTGCCGCCCCGCGTCTGATCCGACCACATGATGGCGCCGGTGAAAGAACCGGCGCCGACGCTGACCCGGGTCCTGTAACATATCAGCACCTTGGTTCGGACCCTGGTGAAGGTGAAACCTGAGCCCAGTTTTGGACGTAGACAGCAGAACATCTGTATTAACACAACAGACGCAGTTAGTGCCACGGTCCAGGAGCGGACGCTGACAAGAACTTCCCGCCCACAGCGAAGCATAGCGATGGATCCGTGTGGGTAGTTACACTTGAACGTCCACAAGAAGGATAATGATCCCGAGCAGACCTCAAAGCCCACCAGGGCCCGTGTTCAGAAGAAGTCCTGGAACATTCTAGAGTCACCTGATTTTAATCTTCAAAGACCTCAAGAACATTTACGGAAATATAAGCCCCGTTTTTGATGATGAGGTACGAATGTACAAATCCCTTCTAGGAACATTTCAAGGAGGTGTTTCCAGGACTGGTCAGAACTTTTCACAAGGCTCCAAAATGTCCAGTTTAACTTTCTGATGGAGCGAAGGAAGTTTTTTTCCCGGAATCCCAGCAGAGTGGGAATTTTTTTGAAAGCAGAGAAAGTCCAAAGTTGTTGTTCCGAACAATTTTAAAACAAGAATGTGTATATTCTAAGTATAAAGTTGTACTTTTACAAGATTGGAAGATTTGTTTAGTTTTTTTAAATGAGAAGAAAGTCATTATTATACAAGAAGTCATAAAATTAAATGAATTAAGATTTTTTTTTACAAAATTAACACAAAAATTATAGTTTTTTTTAAAATTCTTTCTTCTTTTTTTTTTTAAAGGAACCTTTTTAAGAACTCATGTTTTCAGAACCAAGGACATATATATTTGAAATCCAGAGGAACATATTAGGATGCTTCTATTTAAGATCTTTCCTCAGGAAGGAAGGGTCTACAAAGTCCTGGAGGCTGGAACAAAGTTCCTTCCAGCTTTTTCGGTTACAGTCAGCGGCTCCGCCAGTAGGTGGCGACATCACCAGTGGATTAAAGCCGGTCAACTATGGAGAGTCAACCTGCCAGCCTGAAGAACCTGGGAGGTGAACATCAAGAGGAGGCTCTTTTCTTGAAGCTGTGATCTATTGTCTAAAAAAAAAAGGTCAGCTGCAACAGCTGAGCATGATGGGAGTTTTTTTTTTGTGTGTTTGCTATCACAACTTTGGATTGTTTACTTCAGGTCAGGTTACAGCGATAAAGAGTTCGCGCGTGGTCCTTCAAGTACCTGGTACTCAGACAGAAAAAAAAAAAAAAGTGGAAGCACTGGGACACCTTGAAGATCGGATTTTTACCGTCAAATTAAAGTTTCCACCAAAAAAAAAAACGTTTTCAGTTTTTCCAAATACTCATGAAGTAAAGTCACGAAGAATCTTCCGTATCCCTCGTGTCTGGGAATCTTAGATGTAGTGGATTTTGGACCCACGTGGTCGGACTCGTGTGTGCTTGAGTGTTAAAGGAGGGGAGGGGAGGGGGGGGGGCGACTCTAGCGCCATTTATAGACATACAGTACAGAGGGAGAGAGAGGGCGAGAGAGAGAGTCAGTGAGTCCATGTGGTCTGGCGGTGAACACAGCAACCACACAGGAGAGGAAAAACCCGACGTCAGTCCGCTAAAGAAAGAACAACAGCTCCAAAAAAAGTAAGTGCCTCTACTTTCATTCCCGTCGGGCCCTGGTTCCCCCCAAAAAAGTTTTTGCGACATCGAAGTTAAAGAGAGTGCAACTATAAAAAAAAAAAGAAAGATTTTGATTCATGCAACATGTGTGTGAAAAGTTCTGACGCCATCGGGCGACGTCACCTTCTCTCCCAGCGTGACTCGAGGGAACCGACCGAAGAACTTTCTCCCATTCTTCGGCCCGTTTACGGCTTCAGACCTTCGACAGTCTCTGTTGTTCCGTTTGGATCTTCGGGATGCGTCGCACGATTCCAGCGAGGGGTTCGGGTTCTTCACAGCCGAGTACCGGACTCTTCCACTCCGGAGCCACGTGGTTGGAAGGTGACAGAATGTCACTTCATCGTCTCACTGGAATAAGCAAGAAACCCGCGTTGTAAAAATGGAATAACGGGAAAAAAAATAAACGGGAAAAAGACGATGTCTGGATGGCAGCGGATGTTTGAGGAAACCTATGGGTACCCTTCAGGACCGATGGAGTGTGAGGGTTACCCATGGGCACTGACAACCCCCCATACCATCACGGATACTGGCTCCTAAACTTTGTTCTGGTAACTTCTCCTTCTTTCGGCTGTACCCTAAAAGGGTTGGCCACATCAACTGTTTCCATCTTGCCCCGTCTTCTACATCCACCTCTGTTACACCAACCAACTGCATGTCCTCTCTCAACACATCCAGATTGTTGGTAGCACTGTCGTGGTTCTTTTCCTCTTGAGCCCGGACGACACAATCGCAATCTGAAATGTGGACTCGGGTCCAGGAAGGTCGGCGGCGTTTCTCCGTGTTGTTGATTTATGACTTGTGTGCTGTGACCCATGTGACAACCAACTGGTTAGCCGTCTCGCTCGCGCTAGCTGTGGCTGTATTAGCATCCACAGATTCGGCGCCGACCCGCGTACGTCCCACTCCACCGTCCTACGTGCAGACGCAGTATGGCCGGACCTTCATCGCTGCTCAAACAAAACATTCAAATAGACAAATATTTGTCCATTTTTCCTTCTTTCTTGCAGAACTCAAATGTGTTCCAAAGTTTAGCCTCGGATGTGCGGCGCCGTCGGACATGTTTGTGTTGCAGGTTTTTATCACAGAAGGGCAAAAGTCTTCCGTAAGGCCCTCGTCGACCTTTACAGTTTGAATGATCAATGAAACTGCATCTTTTAATGTCAAAACGGATTTCTGATTTCTTCTGGTGAATGTTTCAATATATCTATCAATGCGTCCCCCTGGGAGACCCCGACCCTAACCGGGAGTGATTCATGCCAAACCCACAGAGATTTAGTACCCTGAGCAGGTATTTGACCACAATCCTATAGATCCACCTGCACCTGTATGTATATCCTGGAACCAATGGAGTTTTAAAGAGATCAAAGCCCTTGACAGGGAGTTTAAAGCAGGTAGCACTGAGACCAAGAGAGGTTATAATGGACAAAGATCATAGAGATCAAAGCCCTTGACGGTAAGTTTAAATCAGGCAGCACTGTTATCGATATAGGTTGTAACGGATGGAGATCAATGAGGTCAAAGCCCTTGACATGAAGTTTAAAGCAGGCAGCATTGAGATCAGTAGGGGTTATAATGGATGGAGATCAAAGAGACCAAAGCCCTTGACAGTATGTTTAAAGTAAGCAGCACTCAGATCAAGGGAGGTTATAATGGATGGAGATCAAAGAGATCAAAAACCTTGAGAGGATGTTTAAAGCAGGCAGCACTGAGATCAAGGGAGGTTATAATGGACAAAGATCATAGAGATTTAAGCCCTTGACGGTAAGTTTAAATCAGGCAGCACTGGTATCGATATTGGTTGTAACGGATGGAGATCAAATAGATCAAAGCCCTTGACATGAAGTTTAAAGCAGGCAGTAATGAGATCAATAGGGGTTATAATGGATGGAGATCAAAGAGATCAAAGCCCTTGACAGTACATTTAAAGCAAGCAGCACTGAGATCAAGGGAGGTTATAATGGATGGAGATCAAAGAGATCAAAAACCTTGAGAGGATGTTTAAAGCAGGCAGCACTGATATCATTAGAGGTTAAGGTGGATGGAGATGAAAGAGATCAAATCCCTTGATAGTAAGTTTAGCGCAGGCAGCACCTGTGGTGACTCATCAGCCAGAGGTCATGGGTCAAATCACTCCGCCAAGGTTCTCCGGGTCAAGACTACATCCATTTCCCAGTGGATATAACGCCACTCTACTCACAGTAACGTGCCTCATGGAATCATGCTGTCTGAGGGGTCAAAGGTCGTCCATGGTTGTGTTGATGATATTATGGTCTGTCCATACGTGGCTATTAAGCAAAAATAGCGTGAAAATACTCTAGTATACTCTAGACAACAGGTACTAAAAGTATCAAAGTGAAAGTACTCTGTGCATTAAAACGGTTCCTGTTATATTTGAGACTTTCCCCGGATAATCAGGTAGTGGTCTAAAGTAACTAAGTACATTTACTCAAGTACTGCACTTAAGTATACTGTTACAGTACTTATGCTTTATTTGAGTTTTTCACTTTGTGCTACTACATACTTCTACCCCACTACATCTCAGAGAGAAATATACTCCATTACATTTTTTCTGACTGCTGTAGTAACTAGTTACTTCCCCGATTACAATCTTTACAACATAAAGTAGTTAGATTACCTCAATCTTTAACAGCTAAAGCAACGACATGGAACCAAAAATATGAATACAGCCGGAATATTACTGCAAATGCAATAATAAAACACTAAAACATGAGGTTTTTTTACTCACTTAAGTTACATTTTACTGAAGTACTTGAGTACTTTTACCGAAATAATGCTGTGAATGCAGGATTTTTACTCGTGGTGTGTTTTTCACAGTGTGGTATTACTACTTTGACTGAAGTATATTCCTTAAATGTATATTTATCTAAAGCAGTAGGAGATTTTTGAAATCAACACGTTTGTGTATGTGAAGTACATGGAACTGTAATCCAAAAAAGTAACTAGTAACTACAACTGTCGGAGAAATGGAGTAGAAAGTGAGATATTTTCCTTCTGAGATTCAGTGAAGTAGAAATAGAAAGCGGAATAAAAACGGAAATACTCAATTAAAGTAGAAGTATCTCGATGTTGTCCTTTAGTACAGTACTTGAGTAAATATACTTAGTTACTATCTACAACTGTCAGTGAGTGGGATTCGTCTCGGACGAAGTTTTCTGGAGCAGAAACGAAGAGGCGTGAAATTTTTACGCAGATGTAGTTTTCGGAATAACCTAGAGGTGCGTTTAAAATAAAAATGAAATGAAATGATAATCCGGTTGGAGCGATGACGTCACGCGTTAAAGAGCGCCACGGACACGGCGTTTTTAAATCCTTCCAAACATTCGTCTTTGCGACCGGCGCTGAACGATGACAGCTGAGATAACATTTCAAACGGAATAAAATTAAACGTCTGAACTGCATTGGTCAGAATTTAATGGAGGAATCTTTTCCAGTTCAGGAGTTTTATTTTTCTCCATATATGTATTTATTTTATGAGATGCTCGGTGGATCTTAAGCACTCAAAGATCACAGACCTCGTCTGTGTTGGACGGAGGAGCTGTGAGTCTGGACACAAATATAATCACACACTCGCTGGGTGACGTCTGCAGACCAGCAGCTCCTCCAGAGAACAAACATGTGACCGTCCACAGACGCACTCAAATACACACACACTTATAGCTGCTGAGAGCTGTGTGTGTGAGTGTGTGTGTGTAAGTGTATGTCTGTGAGTGTGTGTGTGTCTGTGTGTGAGTGGGTCTGTATGTGTGTGTGTGAGTGTGTGTGTGTGTGAGTGTGTGTGAGTGTGTGTGAGTGTGTGTGAGTGTGTGTGTGTGTGTGTGTGTGTGTAAGTGTGTATGAGTTTGAGTGTGTGTGTGTGAGTGAGCGTGTGTGTCTGTGTGAGTGTGTGTGTCTGTGTGTGAGTGTGTATGAGTTTGAGTGTGTGTGTGTCTGTGTGTGAGTGTGTATGAGTTTGAGTGTGTGTGTGAGTGTGTATGAGTTTGAGTGTGTGTGTGTCTGTGTGTGAGTGTGTATGAGTTTGAGTGTGTGTGTGTGAGTGAGCGTGTGTGTCTGTGTGAGTGTGTGTATGTCTGTGTCTGTTTGAGTGTGTGTGTGAGTGAGTATGTGTGTGTGAGCGTGTGTGTGTGTGTGAGCGTGTGTGTGTGCTGCTGTGTTTATCTGTGTGTGTGCTTGTGTGTGTGTGTGCATGTATTTGTGTGTTTGTGCGTGTGTGTTCCTGTGGGTGTGTAGGTGTGTGTCAGTGTTTGTGTGTGCTTGAATGTGTGTGTGAGTGTGTGTGTGTGCGTGCATGATTGTGTGTGCGTGTGGGTTAAATCCATGCATGACACCTGATAGCTCCAAATACTGCAGAAGGTCAACTGAGGTCAAAGTGTCCCTCTTTGGTTTCATCTGTCCGTGGCATTAATAGAGTTAGACGCAAAATGATTCGTCCTCCATCCTGTCCGACGTTTACGGGACAAACATACGATTAATTCAGTTCCTCCAAATAAACAAACCAGGAACAGGATTTTTGGATTTTTTTTTTTCCCACATTCAGCACAAATTCTAGTTTTGATGAAATGATTCTCCCCCCCGACTGTCACCCCTCATAGACTCTAACCATCTCAGTCAGACCCATAAGTTTTTGGGTAAGCTGTTCTGAGGAACGGTGAAACCAAACCATTTTGGATCTGTGGATCAGCGGGATGTCTTCAGGAGGTAGAATGAAGAAGACGCCGAGAGGACGATTGGACCTACAGCGAAGCATAGAGGTGGATCACGGGATCAGGAAAAAAACATCTCGCCTTCTGTGAGGAATCGGAAGCTTGGACTTTACAAAGGGGGCGACGATCCCGAGCGGACCTCCTTTGGTACCTGGACCTCTCGGGTCATGGCGGACAAAAGCGGAACTAAGAACTTGACGACTTAGTTTGAATTTGCGCCCCGGTCTTTGGAGGACTGAGACGCTTCATGACGTTCCTGTCGTGCGATTTCCCACAATTCCACATCCAGCCAGAGTTTTTTTCTGGTAGCCATGACAATAATATAGCCAGGTAAAAATAAAAGGATTTCCGGGTTTCCGTGAATCCTTTTCAGGCCCGGGGTAACTTAAATAACAAATCGACGCAGTTCAGTTTACTTTTCCACGAGGAGCGGTGTTCTTCCTGGTATTCCCTCTACGGACCTCCCATGAATTCTCCGTGGACCCGGGTCCGCTCAGCTGATGCACATCATGCCGAAATGCCTTCCTGTCCTCTTGGGTTGGCCGGCTGCCCCGGATTGCTCAAGTTCTTAGAGTTCCACTCCCAGTCCGGACCGAAGGAATCCTCCGGCCGCCTGATGGTCGGTCAGGTGCAGACCATTAAAGATCCGGATCACCGTCAGGGTCGGTCCGGAGAGACGAAGGAAGAGGTCGTAGATGAGGAGGGGGATCTTATGGCTGATTGGGATCCAGGACGGTTAATCAGGCGGTTAATAATTCTAATCGTAAACGGGTCTCCATCATTTTCTTGGTTAATCGGTATGAAGTTAATTGGGCCAAAAAATAGAAACCCCCCCTATGATGGTGCGTCTGCGGTAAAAGTTATGTCGATACTTTGTGCGTGTTTGCTCTTAATATAACTCCACCTTCAGCTCCACCTTCAGCCAGGGCGGTCCGGCATGTATCCCCTCTACACCGGTTCTCACTGAGCAGTGAAGGGGGTTCCCTTGAAACCGGGCGGGTTCTTACTCAGCTCTTCTTTGGATGCAGTAGACCAGCCTGCAGGTCCCTAATCTAGTTGGGTTGTTCTTAGAATGAGGTGTAGGAAGGGTTAGGGTTAGGGGTTAGGGTTAGGGGGTTAGGGTTTAGGGACTAGGGGGTTAGGGTTAGGGTTTAGGGTTAGGGGTTAGGGTTAGGGTTAGGGGTTAGGGTTAGGGGGTTAGGGTTTAGGGTTAGGGGGTTAGGGTTAGGGACTAGGGGGTTAGGGTTAGGGTTAGGGTTACCTATGCTGTCGACCCTTAAAGCAAGGGCCTACACCTGAGAAATCCCCAATCCCCTGCGTTGTACAAGCAATCCCCCTGATTGAACTCGTTGAGTTTTTCAAAAAACAAAGGTCGGCCCACTGAGTAAAATATGAACTATGAGAGTAAAACCCGATAAAGACACGGTAAATCTCCTTGAGTGGATTCACTCGCACCGAAATCGGACACAAATCGGGCCGACGGTTAAAAAGCTAAGTCCGAAAAACAATGTTTTTCTTTAAAAAATTCACGCGAGTGAGAATAATATAACTATTCAAGTAAAAACATGATGTACACAAGATAGATCTCCTTGATTCGATTCATTCGCACAAAATCTGGACCAAATCGGGTCAATGGTTGAGAGGTCCAAATCCATCCGGAGCCTTTTCGTTCCAGAGTTCACATGTCTGTTTGGTTTTATAGTTTTTCTTATCCAACCCTTCATTTTACCAGGAAAATCCCGTTGAGTTTAGGGGATCCGTTGTAAAGCAAACAGACGTACGAGTAACAGTTTACGTAAGAAATACATTAAAAAAGACGTTATCAATCAAAATGAAACCGATCCATATTTGACAAAAACTCCGATATCAGTCGGAAAACATCCAAAGCCAGATCTTTGCACTTCCAAGTCCTTTTTTTTTTACATTACTTTGAATATATTCAGTGACACCAGCTCTTTGGGATTTGGGTCAGTGAGTTACTGAACTTGGAAAAAAGGTAATTTCAGTTTGCTGCTCCCTCTGATCTGAACTCGGCTACAAACGTACCTCAATCCAAAGAGCTGCTACAGAGACGGAGAGTAGGAATAAGTCCTGGGAGCAAATCCAATAACCTCCCAACGATTTTCGAGTGATTTAGTTCGAGGGATGTGGAGGAAGGAAACCCGGAATAGCTTTATAAATAAGAGGGACAGGACTGCCCTTATCAGTGAAGGCTTTTACTCCCAGCCGATCCTTGTGATCCTTCTTGGTCTCAGTTTTAGTTCTGACATGATAAAATCACCACATTTTACCATTTATGAGATATTTGACCCACTTTTTGGGGTCACCTTGATAACTGGGAGTGCATAAGGTACCTTCTACGTAAGTAGGACCTTCTCGCACACTATTTATAGCGACACCGCTTCAGTTCTTCCCCTGAGCCGAGGTGTTCCCCAAGGCTTTGTCGTTGGCCCCTTGTTGATCTTGACATACATTGTTCCATTGGATCAACCTTAAACAAACTCAGAATCCCGTATCATCACTTCGCAGATGACGCACACATATATGTCCCTTTAAAGGCAGGTAGTTCAGTCTGCGAATGAACAAGGTGGAGCGTTCAACCGGGGTTTTATAACAAACAGCGATGGTTAAGGGCTTTAAAACGAGTCGTAAACCTCAGAGCTCCTTGGCGGACGGTGTCCAACCAATGTGACGATGCATTCAAGTGTAAGGCATCACCTTTCGTGCGGCGCAGATGCAAAGATCGTAACAGGAAGTCGTCTTTTAGCCTCGGAAAGCGAGGCGAGACCTGATTCTAAAGTCTAAATTCAGCCCAACAATTTGGAGATGTGCTGGTGGTTGTTTTAGTCTGGTCGTCTGTCCGGTCCCCTTTGAACAATGGAAGAACACATGGCCCCGTTTCCTTATTGAAGGAATTTTGCCGTTGTCCATGAAGAGATTAAAACGATACGTGAAGGGAGGTGCAATAAAATTGCCACCCTTCTCCAACATCCTTCAACTCATGTTTGTGTGGGTTCCCTCCAGGCGCTCTGGCTTCCTCCGACGGTCCAAAAACCGTCGGAGGACAACCCGAAATCAGTGACTCTAAATTGTCTGTAGGTGCGAGAGTGTCCAGGATGTAGAGTCCAGGACGTACCCCGCCTTTCAACCAATGGGCCACCCAACACAAGCGGTTACACAAAATGTATGGGCGGCTGCTTTACTTTGACTTTTGTTGAAGGGACAGAAGTTAGACCATGCAGGTCCACCTTCCATGGATCACATACCTGCTGCTCAGCGAGAAGGAGTAGGACACACCGCCAATGAACTTGGACTTTAGACTGTGTACTTAAGATTGTTTGAATAGTTTAACCTAAATGTAAGGTCGAAGCTAATCTAGCTAGCCGGTCAACAACCCATCTGATCTGATTGTACGATGTGAATGAAGCTGGGGATTTTTCTTCATCTTCTTCTCTGTTTCTCTGTTGTCAGCTGTCATGGCTCCCAGCTTGGCCCAGGCGTACCGCCGGAGGTGGTGGATGGCCATCACGGCCATCATAGAGAACCTGCTCTTCTCTGCCGTTCTGCTGGGCTGGGGTTCGCTGCTCATCATGCTGAAGAATGAGGGCTTCTATTCCCACCTCTGTGTCGGTAAGACCCCCGTCCACTCGGCTCCTCCGGTTTTTGCTCCAGGGTACTCAATAGACCCCCGGGGCAAGAACTGAGCTTTAAAAAGTCATGGAATAGTGTTTCCACCTGATTAAATGGGATTCATTACAGTGTAAGGTAATCATGTCGGTCTAACTCAAAGTACTTGGGTGGGGTCAATATACTTGATTATGGTTGATTGAGCTTAGTACCTTGGATTAGATCCAATTCTTTTAAATACTGTTGGTCCAACTAATTATGCAGCTTTATAATGAGCCGAAAATTTTTTGTTTATCTAACTAAAACAAATGAAGTTGCCCCAACAGAATCAGAATTCTTCAGTGGTGACAGAAATCCATTTAATTAGGTGGAAATGCTGTATCTTCTATTGATACACATGAATCCATGAAAATGGAACAACTGCAGTACGTACACCAGACCAGTAGGTGGCGGTGTAACTTTTCTCAATAAGCATCGCAGACTAAAACCGCCAAACCTGATTGACTTGTAACAGGCTATTAAAAAAAGCCTGAAAGGAAGGAGGGGGATGTGTCCCCCATCCCCATCAACCATAAACAAACTCAGAATCCCGTATCATCGCTTCGCAGATGACGCACACATATATGTCCCATTAAAAACCAGCAAAGAAGACTTACGTCACCCCGACCGTCACAAGATTAAGTGTTTAAGATGTTTCAAAACCTCTAAAACTTTTTTTTTTTGTCTCATCCAGACAATAAGAGTGTCGGCACCAACGTGACGACCGAGCACAACAACGGCTGGAAGAGTTGTGTGGAGCAGGAAGAGATTCTGAATCTCGGCTTCACCATCGGCTCCTTCCTCTTGAGCGCCGCCACGTTACCACTGGGAATCTTGATGGACAGATACGGACCCCGACCACTGAGGCTCATCGGCAGGTATGAGAGACCGCCCCGTCATTATCTCCTTACGATATTTAGATACCGTGCCTCACAAGGCACGTATTTGTGTCTTTCACTTTTATTTTAAATAGTTTCGGTAATTAAAAAAGTGTGATGATGGAGTCTTGGCGGGGGATTTTGTCATTTCAACCTCAGGTGCTATAATACGTCAATAATTTGCTGTGAAAGAAAATCCTCCAAGCATGATGAAGACAAAAACTTCTTTGATGGAACTGGCATAAGTGAAAAAAAAAATCATTAATTTTATGTTGTTAGGACTTTATTCTGGCATTTTGACATTTCTCTATCCGAAGGCGCCATTTGGTACTGCGGGGGAAAAAAACATGCATAAACTGTACGTGCTTCCTCAAATTCAATCTTGAAGATAAACTAAGTTATAATCAGTCAGGACTGATCATTTTAATTTTTAACACTGTGTTTTTAAGTGGTGGACATCAAAGAAGATGTAAAGTTTGTTAAAATGGCGTGAACTCATCTGACCTCTAGTCTCTGTTTGTGTTTCAGCTCATGTTTCGCAGCCTCCTGCGCCATGATAGCTACAGCTGCGTACAACCCTGAAGGTAAGACATCGCATCAATACGTCACTGAATGATCAGAGACTCATCAGCCATAGCATTATAACCAGAATGGCATCGATTGTCTGGTTGCCGTGGCTACCTGTCACTGGTTGGGATATATGAGGTAGGAGGTGAACATTTTTGTTCTGAAGTTGATGATGTTGATAAAACATGGAAAATGGACCAGCGTGAGACTTTGACAAGGACCAGATTGGACAGGCCAGGGTCAGAACGTCTCCAGAACTTCAGGTCTAAGGATGGACCACCTTTCCATTGGGACTGAGGGTAAACCTAATCCCGGAGGGGAGCTACTGGAGCATAAATCGTTAAAAAATATGTCATGTTGGTTCTTGAAGAAAAGGTGTCAGAACACACATTGACATCACAGTGACATCACAGTGACATCACAGTGACATCACAGTGCTGTTTTCGTTGCAAAAAGGGGACTAACTCGATTTTTACGGACGGGGTTTTAATGTTACGGCTGATGGGTGGATGCTTCAGTCCAGTCCACTGCATTACTT
Organism: Lophius piscatorius; assembly: GCA_009660295.1. Classification (NCBI taxonomy): domain Eukaryota; kingdom Metazoa; phylum Chordata; class Actinopteri; order Lophiiformes; family Lophiidae; genus Lophius; species Lophius piscatorius. The sequence continues at coordinate 16,847 of VRLP01002693.1, read as the reverse complement.
AAAGGAATATTCTGTACTTTTTACAACTTTGGTCTTTTTTCTTGTAGTTTTGCAATAATTCCTATCAGTTCCTGACTGTGGCGTCTTCAAAACAGGACATGGAAATCAGATGGCGATAAAGAGCGGCCTGACATGACTCCGGCTCTAGTAGCGTTGACGATAACGCCAAATTTTTAAATTCCCACGCTGTCTGGCGTGAAATGAGATCCTGCTGCGTCTGATCTTGTACTCTAACTACAACCCTAACTCCAAAACAAACAGTTGGGACATGATATAAAACGGGACCAAAACAAACAGCACCAAATTCCTTTTTTTTTCAAATCAAAATGCAACTAGTTATAAGACAAAAACAATATCTTTGATGTTCAAACTGATAAACTGTGTCTGAATTTGAAGCCTAGTCAGATCAAAGGACACTTTTGTACTTTGCGTCAGTTCATCTCAGATTAGCTAGGGCCCAGAGAGGTCGGCGCCGTTTCCGGTATCTTTTCGATAGACGGAGTGTTTATGACACGGTTGGGACTTAACTTAAACTGTTGATGAAGTGGGGTGGTGCGTTCACTGACATCGGTTTAGCAAAGTGTTCCTGAACCCATGTAAGAGCATGCTTCATAGAATCACGACGGTCATTAATGCGGCGCTGCACGAGGAGGTCAAAGGTCAGTCAGTGTTGGTTTTGGTCCTGTCACAGACTCTCTGAACCTGTTCAGGATATTATGGCCTGTAGTTAGAGCGACCCTGAAATCCCTGACAAATATTGTTTTCAAACTTGTCTGACTGTTTGCAGACTTTCACAAAGAGGTGAACTCCCCCCCCCCACGCCCCTTTCAAACCTGTTACCCATGATCCTCTTAGCTCTGCAATGGTCCGATCTACTGTTTTTGACTATTCCAAAACATTCCCAGTCTTCTGATGCCGAACTTTAAGAGAAATGATATTGCGAAAAAAAAATTGATGAGGTACAACTTTAGACTTACTGTCTTTTGACTGATTTCACTTGACTTAAATGTGCGACAGCGTCTGTGCGTTATCACATCCTGTTTTTCAAATGTTTCCCAAAATTTCCCAACCTTTTTTTGAGGAATAAGGGTTGTGCCATAGTTGTGTGTAAACACACATTTTCTACGCAGTGGCAGATGAGATGACGGTTTCGGAGTTTTCCTATTTTTCTAGGAATGATGGGTTAAGGTACAAAAACAAAGACCAGTATTGTAAAAAAAAAAAAAATGAAAAAAAGTGCTTTTAACTGATCCTATTCTCCGTTTTTCCCATGTGTCCCATCAGTGCTGTCTGTCCTCATATTCCTCGCTGTCTCTTTCAACGGCTTTGGAGGAATCTGCCTGACCTTCACCTCACTAACAGTACGACCACCGCTCCTACAAACACACCCACACACTTCCTGTTCAGACTTTCTGAGAGGCATTAGCTCCTGTCTCTGAACAAGCAGGAGATCATCAGGATCCCCCGCCACAGGGTTTTTTTTTCTATTACAGAACTGGTAATGATTGACCCGTGTGCCCACTTATTTGTTCACTAGCATTTAGCAATGCTACCCTTGGACAAGTCTTATCACGAACTAATGAAAGGTCGAGTTAGTCTATATGAAATTCTAGCAAGAAATGCTCACAGGTCACATGGTCACAGAACTAGAGGGTCTTCACGGTGACTGGTTACGTAAAGGACGGTAATTGTGTAGTATAGGACCAACCGATTGAAAAGACCCTGGAAGTTAACTATAGAAAGAAACAAAATTAACAAAAACAACCTGCGCAAGTAGCTTGATCTCAGTTTCACCAATACGCTAGGTCTTTATTTCCAACTCCTGCTAACGTTTCGGCTGTCTATACAATTGGCCTTTGATGTCACAAAGTCAGGATAAAAGTATAAAAGGATAAAGATGAACATTGATGGAAGACGGGGCGAAACTGTTCAAGGACTTTAATATCAATTGTCTCACTAACAGGTTGGAAGTCTAATTATGCTTCAGCATTTTGGACTGAGTTAGAGATGGGTGGGTTTTTGGAGGGTATGCAGGCATGGATAACTTTTTCTCAAATTGTTCCACAGTTTTCTATTCAAGGGTTCAGACAGTTGAATGAGTTTGATTGGTGTTAAAGTCAGAAGGTTCTGATCGGCGGACCCAAGCAGACAATCACTTATGTAGGTAGACAGGAGATGACAAAAAGTGAATGGAAACCAGAAAATAAAGATCCATCCAACCCATTTTTTGTAACTGCTCATTCTGTTCAGGGTTAATTGGGTGGAGACTGACAATGCCTACAGGCAATTTAGAATCTCCAATTTCTAAGGTGGATTTGAACCCAGCGCCGTCTTGCTGTTATTCATCACCTACTAAACCAACTTACTGCCACACAACAAAGTTTCTGAATAGGAAAAAAATGACAAACCCCTAAATCCATGAAGATTTAATCAAAGCAACATGTTCTTCATCCAGGGACACGAGGAGATCTCACATTTAAAAAAAAAAGAAGACGTTGTTGCTGTTCTGAGGAAGCCGTCCATGTTGTCCAAACACCAGTTTGTACTTCAGCCGAAGCACCTGTTTTCATAAGAGGACTTTCAGCTAGTTGTTCTATAAACAACTAGAGAGGACTCTCCGGCTTCAGGACACAACATTATATTAAAAGTGACAAAGTCCATTTGGTGAGAACTAGCCTAATTCCAAAAATCAGGAACCGTCTGTAAAACATTAATAAAAGGAATGTGGCTGATATCTCGTTGAAAACAGAAAACAGTAAAGATGCTTCCTTGATTCTAGAGATTGGGGAAATCATCGATGTGGTGTCCTCCGGACTGAGGAGGAAGACAACCATCAGATTCTTACCATATATGAGGTTAGGGTATTTGTTAGTGCCCGTAGGTAGCTGTCACATATATAATGGTATGAGGAGTGTTACTGCCCACTGGTAATTACTACATCTGTCATGGTATGGGGGGTGTTAGAGCCAATGGTTAACTGTCACATCTGTGATGATATGGGGGATGTTATTGCCCGTAGGTAACTTTCACATATGTAATGGTATGGGGGTTGTTAGTGTCCACTGGTAATTACTACATCTGTGATGGTATGGGGGGTGTTAGTGCCCATGGATAACTATCACACTCTGTGATGGTATGGGGGGTGTTAGTGCCCGTAGGTTACTTTCACATATGTAATGGTATGGGGGGAAGTTAGTGCCCATGGATAACTATCACACTCTGTTAGCGTCCAAAACAAATGGGGACCTCTAAATCAAGAGAAACTGAACTATTAGAAGAAGCAGAAATGTGTTAAAAACTTCAACAGCTAGTGTCCTCTCTCTCTCTAACACTTCCTGAGAGCGGTTAGGCGAAAAAGTGAGGTCACCTGACTGTAAAAATGCCCCAATTGGGGCATGAAATGCAGAATAGACACAAAATACCTGAACTGACTTTAGTTAGAAAGGATTTTCCAAACAGACTTGACACACACACACACACAGCAGACAGGGAGTTAGTGTAAATCATCAGTGCAGAGAATCTTAACCAGTATAAAAACATGACCTGCAGTGAGTCAGTCACAGGACAAAGGTCACCGCTGTATGTCTCAGTGACCCACTGGTCACAAGGACAAGTCACGTTCCATCAAACTGTCAAAGCTAAAACTCCTGCTGTGACATCATAGACCGGCACTACTACTTTTTCTGCATCATCGGTTTAGGTCCTTTTTCGAGTCCTGTACACCTGACCGTAGCCATAAAGGTCAGTTTTTCACGGACTTCACATGACTGCAACTACAGACGGGCTTCTATTCCAAAGCACAAGGGGAGTGTGTGTGTGTGTGTGTGTGACCACCTGTTGTCTGACGTGGTACAACACCCCTCTGTCACATCGAATCGGTTGAAAGCTGGAACACTCCCCTCAATCATCACAGCTGTGTGAGGATGTTGAATAGTGGCGGAAGCTTTGGGGGTATCACGCGTTTCGTAATCCCAAATCAGTGCTTAATATGTGTGCAACTTTCCCCGGGGGCCCGGGACGTAGTGGAAGGAAAGCTAAGCAGGGTATTCCAGATGTCCCTTTATGTGCCGTTCCTCACATAAAACTATTTTTCTTAACAATTTAAAGATATTTGAATCATGTTTCCGGTGCTATGTCATATTATTAGGTTCCCCTGTTTGAGTAGGAACTCGGAAGTGGGGAAGATATGACTCCCTGATTTGCTGGGGGTATAAATATGAGGTGACGCAGGCCAAATTCTCTATGATGTACCAGAGGACACAGGAATGATGTACGAAGAAAAGTTATAGAGCTGCACAGATTTGGCAAATGAGACGAGGAAAATCTTTGAACACTTCAAAATGTCAGTTCCATCAGTGAGATCAATAATTGCGAAGTTCGAAGGGACTGGAGATGAAAAAACGAATTAACATGGAAGAGGATGTGAATGCAAACTGACCCCCCACACTTTGAGGAGGATTGTTCAATTGGCAAAGGACTCCTCAAGGATCACAGCTAGAGGTCAGGGGAGTCTTGGGGTCAGAAATTCTCCCTTACCACCATCAGATGGCGCCTTCACCAACACCATCTGTTTGGGAGGGTAACAGGAAGTAAAAGCCTCTGCTGTCGTACACACACAAGCTCAAGCTCCTACAAGTTTGTCAAACACCTTCTTACACCACTTGTAACAAGGTCATAGGTCAGATGGGCCAGAAATAGAGTTTTTCGGCTGCAAATGTCAATGATGGATGCGGTATAGTAAGAAAGAAAGCAATAGAGAAAAGCCCCTCATGCCCATCGTGAAGTATGGTGGTGGATCGCCGATGCCGCGGGGCTGTTTTTCATCCAAAGGCCCAGGACATCTTGTTAAAATGCTGGATATTGAGTAAAAACCAAGAAGGCCTAGGTCGGACCACCCAGCAGGACAATGATCGAACTGAAATTCAACCAAAGAACGGTTCAGGGATCACAGAATAAAGGTTTGTACAATGGCCAACCCAGTCACCTGACCTGAACCCAACGGACCCAACGGAACATCTGTGGGATGTGCCGCAGAGGAGGGTCCACGCTTGTGGAATCTTCAGAATCAGAAGGAGCTGAACCTCCATCCTCCACCCACAGACTACAGAAGGAGACTCGGGGCTGTTGTTGCAGGAAAAGGGGGCGGAGCAAAAATATTTAACACAGGGAGCCAATAATTGTGGAGTAAACACATTTGAGACGAAATATTTGTTTGGTGTGAAGAATGTAATGTTTTCTTTTTTTTTATATTTTGTTAAACATCGTGTTTAGGATATTGTTGTTGCGTGAACTTTTGTGTATGCGGTTTAGAGAGTTGTGTACCTGTGGTATAAAGAACGCCTCTGAGTGTGTGTGCGTGTGTGTGTGTGTGTGTGTGTGTGTGTGTATTTTCGTGATCAGCACATGCTGTCCTTGTTCTAACTTCTGCTGCGACCTCTCGGCCAATCCGAAAGCTGGGTGATCAACACACCCTCCTACAGGCCCGAGCTAACTCTCTCTCTCTCTCTCTCTCTCTCTCTCGCTCTCTCTCTCTCACTTCCTGTCCTTGACGTGGTCATTCCGGCCTCCCTGCTGTCAGTCCTCCTCTGGTGTGCCTTTGTGTTGTATCGCTGTGCTCTTATGGAGATATCTGACGGAAATAGTGAACATTCCCCAGCTAACATAACAAGCTGCTGCTGCACATTTGTCAACATCGATAGCAAGGCGCGGTATTTTTTTTTTATTATCTCCCCACACATGCTGGGCCACCCATGGGTGGACCTAAGTAGGCAAACATGCCCTTTAGTAACGTTTTATTATTGTAAATCCCGCTGAAACGAACAATCGAGACTAAAATGAGGACTTTCCCTTCCTAAACAAGCGATAACCGCCAGAAAGTCGGGGGAAGAAAAGTACGCACAAGGGGAAAACGCTGTCCATTTTCGATCTACAATGGGCGTTCATCAGGGCGTGACTTGAAAGATCGGAGAGTTTTCCAATTAATTTCCAAGACGCTTGACCTGCATATTCCCCACAATCCCCCCCCCATTTTTTTTTTTTTTTTTTGCTTTTTTTGAATGAACTTTTTAGCAATTTGTCCCGTAGGAGCTAGCCTTCAATCGCTAAAGAGTATGTTCGCCATGTATTACGCAGTTTTTGGTCTTTTCTTGTCTTTTTTTTTGTCTTTCTGCTGACTCGTGAAAAATAATAGACCTATACTGTCCTATACCCCGACAGCCCGGGCTATATCCCTGAAATGTCCCCGACCCACTGCGTTGTACAAGCAATCCCCCCCCCCCCCTTGATTGAACTCCTCAAATTAAATATAAAGTTATGTCCAAAGTATTTGTTTGTAAAAAAAATTTTGACAAAACTGGATTGAATGTTAGGAAGTTATGTCCGAAAAACTGTTTCCCGTAAAAAAAAAAAAAGAAGCTAGTGAGTAAAATATGAACTACGAAAGTAAAACCAGTATACTTACAATTTTCTTTGGCCCAAATAACGCTTGCCGATAAGGTTCCCCCTAGTGCCAGAAATATACCGACGATCCCTCCCAAAATCACTCCAGTTCTTCCTCGCACTAAAGCCCACGTGGGTCTAAAATTTGAAAAGGATCCGTGTAAGAGTTTTTGAGTTTCCGACGATTCCATAACATCCCCGACTTTTTCGAGGAGGAAACCGTCGAAACCAGTTCAAACGGTCGGAACGCAGTTCTGGTGAAAAGTGTCACGCCATGACTCACCTCAGGCACGACTATTATGTTTTCAGCCACGTGTGGACAGAACATCATCAGAAACAATAGTCAACCCGGAGCAGCACTCCTACTTTCCTTTGTGATGGCAATAAAGCCCCTTATGTAGGACCGGTGAACAGGTGACGGAGTCGGCGGACCGCCTAAGAATCACAGATGCATGTTGGGAATGAAAGCCTGGTTTGTTACGGTTGATGGGTGTTTATTGTTACCTGTGGGTGGAACCTCACGTAGGTTCAAGATGGAAAGAACAAAAAGGCGAGGACAGAGGGAACAGGAGGGGGGGGCAGCGGAAAAGATGGAAGGGCAGATAAGAGTGGAAAAACAAGTGGAAGTTTTGTACGACATGGAAACATTTCTGAGGGGAGGGAGAGAGAGAGAGAGAGAGAGTCGGAGCGGTGGGGTATGAACTTGAGGACTGGAGAAAGGTCGTCATCTTGTCATCTCAGTGTGACCCACCACCTGCCCGGCCCCAGAACCTTCACACGGACCCCCGCCCACACATGTGCAAGGATGTGACGCATAAAGGATGGACGACCCTCAGGCACGTGTGACCGGGCTCAGCTTCCAACCCCTCAGCATCAACAGTTTGTTTGTGAGAGCGCAGCAGCACCACCTGCTGGTCGGACCGAGGATGTACAGTTACTGATAAAGTACTCAGCAGAGATTGAGGGTGTAGTATTCTAAAAAAAAACAACGATATCATTTTTCCAAGAAAGCAGAGGTTGGAAGGAAGAAAGTACGAATACTCTGTTACTGCACTAAAGTCGAGTTTTCAGGTATTTGTGCTTAGCCAGCGTATTTATTTTCAACCTTTTTCTACACTTATTTTTTCACATTTAAATTAGATCGTCAGAAATTTGTACCGCTTACAATTTAAATACAGACTTATTACTTTGGTAGATCAGTTGTATTTTGAATCACTGTGTTACGTCTTAACCAAATATGTTAGAAAAACGCAGTTTCCCATACAGTTACAGCGCTACTCTTTACTTTAATGCAGTTTTTATTCGTATTCCTCTCGTTTTTTTTTACTTTTACACAAGTACCTTTTACTTTTCTACTCGTAGTCTGATGCTTCTTTATTTTTATGCTTTTTTAATTTTGAACTACACCTTTTACTTTTATATATCTTTTTCTTTTTCTTTTTTTTTTTACTTTTTTCTTCAGTATCCGGTCGGATTCCGATTTTTTTTAATGCAATGTAATTTAATGCAAAGGTCAAAGGTCATTGGACCAAACATATCTGAATGAAACGTAAACGTTTTTTACATTGTTCAGAAGCTTCTAGAGTTTCTCCATTGAGTATGGACCATCCTCCAGACTGTTGGATCATCTCTCATCATCATCATCATCATCATCATCATCATCATCATCATCATCATCAATAGAATAGACTCTGTTTTAATCTCTCTCTCTCTCTCTCTTTCATTCAGCTGCCCAACATGTTTGGGAATGTGAGATCGACCATCCTCTCCCTGATGATTGGCTCCTACGCTTCATCAGCCGTCACCTTCCCTGCAGTCAAGGTGCACACACACACACACACGCACACACACGCGCACACACAAACACACCGTGCACACCAAGTACAACAAAATACTCAGTGTACAGCATTTCCCATGTGTTTAATTACACAGGCTATTATTCATAGCTTTTGCTTTACATTTACTTTTTATTAATTTGTTTCTTCATTCAATCGTATTACTTTAAACCACAGTATTATTATCACGTGTAATACTACTTTTATTACTTTACATCACAGTATTATTATCATGTGTAATACTACTTTTATTACTTTACATCACAGTATTATTATCATGTGTAATACTACTCATATTACTTTACATCACAGTATTATTATCACGTGTAATAATACTTATATTACTTTACAACACAGTATTATTATCACGTGTAATACTACTAATATTACTTATCATGTGTAATATTACTTATATTACTTTACAACACAGTATTATTATCACGTGTAATACTACTCATATTACTTATCATGTGTAATATTACTTATATTACTTTACAACACAGTATTATTATCACGTGTAATACTACTCATATTACTTTACAACACAGTATTATTATCATGTGTAATACTACTCATATTACTTTACATCACAGTATTATTATCACGTGTAATAATACTTATATTACTTTACAACACAGTATTATTATCACGTGTAATACTACTAATATTACTTATCATGTGTAATATTACTTATATTACTTTACAACACAGTATTATTATCACGTGTAATACTACTCATATTACTTATCATGTGTAATATTACTTATATTACTTTACAACACAGTATTATTATATCAAACTTCCACTTATGTTTCTATTTTCTTTTCTTTACTCATTTATTGTATTTTGTTTTACTGTAATTTGAGCAAACCCTGGAACAATAATTTCTAATTTCAATACAGTTTCATCTTATCTCATCTTATCCTATCTTATCTTATCTCATGTTGTCTTATTTCATCTTGTCTTATCTCATCTCATCTAATCTTATCCCAGCTCATCTCTTCTCATCTTGTCTCATCTTATCTTATTTCATCTCATTTTATCTAATCTAATCTTATCTCATCTCATCCTATCTTATCTTATCTCATCTTATCGCAGCTGATCTTATCTCATCTGATCTTGTCTCATATTATCTCATCTCATCTTATTTCATCTAATCTTATCTCATCTTATCTCATCTTATCTCATCCTATCTCATCTTATTTCATCTAATCTTATCCCATCTTCTCTCATCTTATCTGATCTCATCCTATCTCATCCTATCTCATCTTATATCATCTCATTTTATCTCATCTCATCTTATTTCATCTCATCTTATCTCATATTATCTTATCTCATCTTATTTCATCTCATCTTATCTCATATTATCTTATCTCATCTTATTTCATCTCATCTTATCTCATCTCATCTTATGTTATCTTATCTCATCTCATCCTATCTTATCTCATCTCATCTTATTTCATCTCATCTTGTCTCATATTATCTTATCTCATTTTATCTCATCTTATCTCATCTCACCTCATCTCACCTCATCCTATCTTATCTTATCTCAACTTATCTTATCTTATCTTATCTTACCTCATCTCGTCTCATCTCATCTTATCTCATTTTATCTCATCTCATCTCACCCTATCTCACCTTATCTTGTCTTATCTTATCTTGTCTTATCTTATCTCATCTCATCTCATCTCATCTCATCTTATGACCCTGCTGTTAAAAACTCTTGACCTCCTGATATCTTTTACGTGTTTGTGTTTCTCATATTGAACCGAATCCTCAGATTAAATTTAACTTAAGAAAATCCTTAAAAGACCGGGCGCACTACTCTGCCTCTGGTTGGATCGGACCCTTGACCACCACAGTTCTCAATCTGGGGCCATTTCCCGACGGGGCTTGAACTCATGTCTGCTGGCTTCTTCGCAGCGATTATGATGTAATCCACGCTGGGACATTTAAGCAGCAGGACTGAAAAGCTGTAGTTTCTGAAGTGAACATGTCATAAGACCCTTCTATGATTTAAAATCAATCCTTGAGAAGCGTTTTTAGTGAGTCCCGTTGGGTTTTAAAGAAAGAAAAGAATCCCATAACCGTCACGCAGAACAGGAAGCGTCGGTCCTGTTACCTGTACGCGATTAAATTTGTGAATAACCTTTGATGTCCTGGCCAAAAAAAGTGGAAAATCTATTATTTTAGATATTTTATTTCACTCTAAATTTAATATAAAATGATAAATCATTTGCAATGCAATTATTTATTCATAAAGTTTTTATATGTCATGGAAAAAAGTCCAATTTAATTAGATAAGCTCAACCTTTGACCTTTGTTAGACTCTTTTGGGTTGTATCAAGTTACATCATTCTGTTTAGTAAGTCCTGACATGCTTTAATATGCCATAAAAGTCCTACTTATCCAACTGGACTCTCATAATAGTCATGGTTAATGCCGCCTCCTGGATGACCCTTTGACCTGTGGTGTCCCCCCAGGGCTCCCTCCTTGGCCCCTTACCCTTTAACATATACATACAGCCACTGGGTCCCATTACGAATAAGGGTCAGTCACATTTTTCAATAGGAAATAAGAGACTGGAAATTTGCTCTACCAAACATTTAGGCAGGACATTAAAGGGTAAAACACAAAGAAATACCAATAATTCTGTCCTCGCCTTATTTTTTTATGTATTTTTAAATACATGAAACATGAAATACATGAACAGTTATTCTGAGAAAATACCAGGTAGATTCTATACTCAGCACAACTTCATGGACAATGGCCGAAAAATGTACCAAAAATGGGGTTTTGACCCCATAGAGGGGGATTTTTGCTGCAAATTGCCACCTACGTCCACTAGAGGGAGCCACATGCACAAACTACAACCATTTTCTGTGACATAAATCCATTTTTTTATTATTTTTTTTAAATTAAAATCTAGGTTTGTGCCTGGTAAAGAAAGATGCGAAAACTACATAGAAGCCTGGTCCGTTTGTTTTTTAACAGGTTTTAACGTCATGACACTTTGACTCCCCTGTTCCATCAATGCTGCTTCGCCCACGGGTTCCTCTCGGCGTAGAACGACCCGGACAGATGGGTCGCAGCCAACAGTCTTTATTATTCTATCTTCTTCACATCCCCGCACATCGAGCACACTACCCTAGGCGTGTCTAGGTTGTACGACAGGAGCAGACGCCCTGCAACCATCAAATTGACAACATGCGAAGGACTCTCGAAAGTGACTCATCCCCGGACCCGCCTTTTTATCGCTTCTTTTAGTGACTAAAAACAGATATAATACGTGAGCATTTCATGATATTTTGATTAGCCAACTTCTGGGTCATGCGGTCATGTGACTTTAATCAACGACCCGAAAAATCGACCAACGAACGTAATAGTGACCCTCACATGCACAGAACCCACTGAACCTGAGGTCCGTATGAGTGACGGCGGTTAAGCGTTTTCTTCAGAAGGTATAATACAACTTACTGTAGCTTTGGGTTTTTGTGCACGTCAGTTTGAGTATTTACTGTATTTGTTTTTTGGTTTTTTTGTTGATTAAAGTTTTGGAAGCTAAGCGCCGCTACCGCCGCTAATGAACATCAAATGAAACGTTTGCTCATTGTATCTGTTTTATTCACTAAACGAGAGCGAGAAAAGAAAAAAAAAAGCGAATCCGGGGGTTTGCGTCACTTTTGAGCGTCCCTCGTCAACACTTCCGTTGTCTTGTGGCTTTTGCAGATCGTCTTTTCTTAATGTGTTGCGTCGTGGCTTTTGCACGCGAGGCTCCCGCCTCCCCGAGTCTAGCTCAGGCATACGAGTCACGCCCAGCCAAACAGAGGCAGAGTGTCGTCTCAGGATTTGAAATTCCCCTCGGCACATAGGTGAGCAGATGATGACTCAATCATCAACGCTGGGTTAGTTAAAGTAAGTCAGAGTTTCACCCTCCTCTCTCTGTGTCTCCCTCCATCTCCCCCCCCCCCTCCAGGTGATCTATGATCTCGGCGTGTCGTTCCGCGTCATCATGTGGGTTTGGTCGGGCATGGCCTGCTTGGTCTTCATCAACTGCTTCCTCAACTGGCCCGCTGAGTCCTTCCCTGCTCCTGAAGATATCAGATACACGTCAGTACCTTCTCCGGACCGTCCTCGCGTGATTCCACACGTCTATGGGATTAAGAAATCCTTTTCATTCTTGGACAGAACGTTTACGACTCAGCTCCGAATGAGATATGCGAGAGGTTCTAACTATGGTTTCCCCAACACGTGCAGAACTGAGGTTTTTTTTTGTTTAGTCAGGCTCACATCCTGTGACGGAATTTAAAGGACTCCTTTGAGTAAATCATTGTTTTTAAGTCTGGAAAGCATCAATAAGTGAGTAATTACGTCTCGATGGAGGTCATGTTTATATGCAGGATTTAAACAATAGAAGAAGAAAAATATATGAAGAGATTTCTATTAAATCTTTGTGAAAAGTCGGACGACCACCGCAAAATTTGCTGGGACAAACTTTGACCTTTCACCAAACAGGAAGTTGTTATAATTCCACCATCCATGGTCCAATCTGTCCAAAACTTCCCATGTTGGATGCGAGTCCTCATCTGAAACTGTGTTGAAAAAATTCCATTTTATACAGCCATTAATGCAGTAAATATCAATGTTGAACCATCAGACAGGAAGTTGTTTTTAGTTACACAATCCACTATCAGATTGGCCTCAAACTTCACAAACTGGATAAGATCCTTGAACAAAACAAAGAAAAAGACAAAACACACGTTAGAATTCAGCGATATTCACAGCGTCGCCCAGTTGCGGCATAAAACGGTATTTCTTTCAGATAATATTGACAATGATTTTGATTATTGCGCGTATTTTGTGCAAAAGTGCGGTGATGAAGCGAAAGTCGGCGTCTTACCACGAAACAGGAAGTTGTTATAATTCCGTTACGTGCGGTACGATCAGCCCCAAACTTCGCAGGTTTGATAAAATTAGAAGAATTCAACTGCAGGAATCCACATAGATTAATTCGGTAATGGTAATAGCGCCACCTGGTAGCAACAGGAGGTTCTCTAGCCCGTTGACCGTATGGACTTAAAATTGGATTAGAAAAGCTCTAAAACATTGACTTTTATATTATATTATATTATATTATATTATATTATATTTTATATACTTAAATTCACCATTTTATTGCCAGCATGCACACGGACTTCTGGTTCTGTTTCATATCTCACATCAGAACTCTCTACACACACATAGGTAAGGTCCATATTGGGCCAAAAGGAGAATGTTACATTTGTATTGGCTCAGAGGAAGAGCGCGTCTGCGCCACACCTTCCTGTATTCTTAATTTTGCCATCGCAATTATACGATTCAAACAGAGACAAAATCATGGGTTCAGCCCGTTTAAAAAAAAAAAAAAAAAGACTATAGAAATTAGAAAAAATGTTAAATGTGGTTTTTCTGTGAAAAATAAATGTCATCATTACTCCTCTGACATTTTTTTTCCCCTAAATTTTTTCATTATATAAAAGAAAAAATTATAAAAAAATATATAATTAGACAAAATCATAAGTTCGACCCATTTAAAACAAAAACAAAAAAAACTATAAATTAGAAAAAAAATTTAAAAGTGGTATTTTCTGTGAACAAAGAAAGTTGGTCCTCTTGTCCTCAAAATATTTTCAACTATATACGAAATAAAATGATTTAAAAAAAAAAACGGGTTTGTGCTGGTGCACAACCGGCACAAACCCGTGGGCTCAGCACTGCCCCCCTCAGTGAGGCAGAGGTACTGCTGCCTCACCTCCGGCTTTTTCATTACGGCTTTATGTCGAATCAGCAAAACTAAATAAGTTCTAAACACACGTGAAATACACGACCTGTTCCGTGGAACGTGAGGACGTATAATAAAAGTATCTACAAATGTTATATCGGTGACAAAAAGCGATAAAGCAAAAAGGCTCGACCCGGTTTGTGAGGGATTCAATCTGAGTCGAGGCTCGGCTCATAGCTTTTTTTTCCCCTCACCTGCCGGCCCTGATTCTTACATAGATGAAGCTTTAATGTTAATAATTGGGAGTTCACATCAAACCGGCTAGTACCGCCGTCAAACAGGAAGTAGGCGTTGAGAAGCCAGGAAACACAACCTCACTGAGAGATCGGGAAGAGGCTGGGATTATTTGGGATGTATTGTTCCGCACTCAGTCTTTGTCTCTCACCAGTAAAACGGTGAAGGTGAGCGGGGTCGTGACGGAGGACGAGATCAGTGGCGACCGATACGTCACCCATGTGGCGATAATGGAAGACACCGTGGGAACCAAGCAACCAGAACCCGCGCAGAAAGACTCCCAGAGTACAAGTAAGGGATATTGTGTTGTATTTGGATCCCTGTGTGTTTGTATGACGCGGAAGGCAGGATAGTTCAGATTAGAGAACACGAGATCCTTTCATGGCGTCCGAGCATCTGATCAGTAAGATTCCAGAAAGCCTCCCGTTGGAGGTTCTCCAGAAACGTCCAGCTGCAAGGACACCAATGGAGCAGTGGAACCAAACTGAAACCTTTTTGGGGTCGAAGGATCAGTCTGGAGGAGGAACAGTGGAACAGGTGTCGAGAAGAACATACCGATGCTCTGGGGGGGGGTGCTTTGCTTTTTTCTAGCAAGAATCGCAGAAATTCTGGTCGAAAACCACAATGGACTCACCTAAAGGGCCGGAACCAGGAGGAAAAAGTCAGACATCCAAGGTTATTTATTGGATCTAGTCCGAGAACAAATGGCTGGGCAGAGGAGGAAGACATGGCGGGTCTGGACACTGAAAGAGATGAAGAAGAAATATCTCTGTAGCGAGCAGACAAAAGATCTACCGTATGAAGGGTGGAGGTAGCAACCGAACAGAATTGTCCCCTCGATCTTCCTGGACGATGAAAAAAAACTCAGACCTGGAAGTTCTCCGAGGCTCGGTTTCAGAAGAAGTCCGGGGAACGTTCTAGAAGCGGCCAGAGAAACTCTCAGCCGGGATTTAATAGAGTAAAGAATAACAACGATCGTAATAATCTTATCTCGTCCGAGTCTGTTGGAAAACTGTCGTTTCTACACGATCTCCTCTCTCTCTCTCTCTCTCTCTCTCCAGGCTCGGTGCCGCTCTGTCGCTCCATGTGCTCCCCCATCCTCCTCTGGAGTCTCATCACCATGGCGATGACCCAGCTGAGGCTCATCTTCTTCATGGGCGCCGTGAACAAGTTGCTGGAGTTCCTGGTCACCCACGGCGACCCCGACCGTGAGCACGACACCCCGCACTCAGATATCTTTGTTCTAGAAAATATTGTCGCAAGCGGAAAAATCCGAACCGCCTGTGGTGACCTCTGACCTGCAGCTCTTTCCTCTTTCAGCCTCAGCGGAACTGAAGCAGGAGGCCAGAGAACAAGGTGAGATGATCGGTGTTTGAAGAGGACAGGCTGTCCTTCTCCCGCCCCTGTGCGATTTACTCTGTGGAGGTTTAGAGAGTCTTTGTGTGGACTGGGACGGATCAGCGGAGTCAGAGTCGGCAGTCGAGTCCATCACCACCGGGTTTCAAGTTCAATCTTAATCCATCTTCATCTCCGCTTTATTCCGTTTCTAACTGTTTTAACACCATTTTTCTACATGATTTCTAACGTCATTGTCGTCGTTCGTCGTCGTTATCGCTCTTACAATAAACATTATTATCATTAGATTCTCTATTAATCATATTAATATCGTTTTTTCTTATTCCATCACAATTGTGTTGATTATTTTTACTGTATTATTATTTATATATAGATTAAAATGACGAAAACAACTAATTCTAATGACCTAAATGCCTTTAAAATGCGGTATTATCATTTGTGTTGTAGCTTTTATGTTATTATTATCTTCGTTACTCCTGTGAATAGTGTTTAATAATCACTTATCACACTTATATATCGATTATCTAGTCTGCTCGACCGCTCAAGGCGCTTTACGACACCATCAATTTGTCTGATTTATTATTATAAAATGATAACCGTTTGAACTTTGACCATATATAGTGATTATTAACGTCATCCTTAACAAAAAACATTTATTTTCATTGACTGATTATTAGCTATTCATTCTTTATTTTAATGCAAGTTTAATGAATAATAACCCATAATCAATGATTGATTAAGTAATATAATATATAGTAAAGTAATATTTGTTATTTGTTGGGATTTCAAAGGCTCGTGTTTTCATTTCTTCTCTGACCTATATTCCTGTTTTAACACGTTATCTTTACTCAGTATCGACTAAGCGACTTTGAGTGTTTGTGAAAAGTTCCCCATAAATATAAAAAAATGCATTATTATAGTTATAATTATGTTTGTGCTGGGAAATTGATCCCATCTCCCCCTCGGCCTTAAATCTCCTCTGCCTCTCCAGTTTCTTTCTACTCGTCCATCTTCGGCACCATGCAGCTGCTGTGTCTGCTGACCTGTCCTCTGATTGGCTACATCATGGACTGGAGGATGAAGGAGTGTGAGGAGGAGAACGCTGACACGCAGACAGAAAGGAGGTAGGACGATCGTTCCTCTTCGTCTTTGTGCCACGACGC